>JALIRH010000068.1:600000-863538 GCA_023055505.1 Callipepla californica brunnescens
AGTTTACCAACATTTTTGCATGAGCTTGCACTTTCCAGATAGATCTCCAAACCTCAATAAATTAATCAGTCTTCTCTGCTGATCTACCCAGTGCAGTTTCTGACACCTGCAGAATTAAAATACAATTGGTCTTTGTCTCCCTTTAAAAGCAGCATGTGACTCATCCTCAGCTCTGATTGCCAGGATGTCATTATCACTGTCATTTTCAGTCACCACTATTTAGTCATACTAAATTGCAAACATCTGTACATTTTCTCAAGCTTCTGATGACACAAGCATCTTCAGACCGGATGGCACTGAAGAGCTGAGCAGAAGTCACCTAGAGCAGCCAGGAGCTGCCTGGCATCCAGCCTTGCCACTGTCTGTATGCTCACACTGTCTGATTGGAAGCAGGCTAGCAAAAGGCATGAGGGCCATTTAGGAGCTAACAGAATACTTGAAATGGATTTGATTATGTTGTCTGGCACACCTCAAATTTGAGTTTAGAAGTAAACACATATTTAAGAAGTAACAACTCCTCTTTCTTGAGAATATTATACATTACCTTCAAAACTCAGGCAAAATCCAGGAAATTTTAAGTTAATGGTCTGCTCTTATCTTGATTGAAGAAAATTATGTTGATCAATATATGTTGTCATAAAACATACGTGGCACCAAGAACTGAACTATTATGCTGTATCTGTCTCTGCTTACATACATTCAATAAATACTTATTAATCTGTTCTCATAAACTTCGTCCAAGCTACAAGACAGTCCATGTAGTAATCTCATGTGGACCTTCAAGCGACAGTGAAGAATGGATTAAACTTGTTATTTCTTCAGTTCCCATTGCTCTGATTTTTGCCTGAGTGCTGGATTAATTTCACGGCACCTTCTTTATTGTTAGAATTCTTATCATGAATATGGTACTGGAATATTAACGATACGTAAACTGTATTTTCGCACAAGAGAGAAAATTGAGAGATGAAAGCTTAAAGCCTTTGAGATATGAACACTTGAGAACTGACTCTGTATTGGTTGCCTGAGTAGAACTGATATTCATCTGTGCCCTGAGGAGATTTTTAGAGATTTTGTTGCCCCTCTGATCAAGCTATAAGACAGGAGTTGCACAGATTTCCCTTCAATGTGAGCACAAGCTACAAAAACAGGTGGCAAAGGATAACAGCACTACCACTGTCTGGTCTTGTCCTAGCCAAGGAACCTGGCCCTACCAATGTCCAAGCATCCCCATGAATTCAATCACCTAACATTCACAGACACTCTGGAGATGCTCCATTGCTAAGCCATTATTAGGAATGGATTTTATACTGTTACTGTCATGTATTAGTCCTGTGAATTCTCACCTACTCTTTCACGTGTTGCACTGTGAGATGCATTGAAGCTTGCCACTGATTTCATAGAATCATAGAAATATTTACATAGGGAGAGATGTTCAAAAGCCATCTGCTCCAAATCCCACTCCCTTGTCTTTAAGTACAGATTCCCAGGGGATTTTTTTAACCAACTCCCTAAAGAGATGGAATTTGGCTTTCCTGTAGTTCTTCATGAAAGAACAGTGAAATCCTCACTAGTGTTTTGTTTTGTGTAAAACTAGACAAGGGTTCTTGAGTTTTTGGTAACTGTGACTGAATGCAAGTTTAAACAGTGGATGTGATAACCTCTGACAAATAGATCCAGACTCCCAGCATAAGGGAAAACCCTACTTGTGTATTCAAATGGTTACAGGGCATTCAAATACTTCCATGTTTTATGGGCTTTGGCCTTTCCTCAAAACCCATCTCCAGTGAGATAAAGAGAGCTCATGAGTAGACATTTCCTGTATTTCTGAGGTCAAATACCTTAAATGAATTTGCTTGTGCTGTTAGCTGATCACTTAGAAAAGACAGTGTATCTAACCCTTCTTTTTTCCTTCACATCTACAGTGAAGTACAAGTCAAGCTCCTTTCCCTGGCTGATTGTTCAAAAGAACATTTTGTAATACAGGTACCGTACCACTTGTATCTAGGGCAGTCGGATCTTGAATAACACTATGAAGGGATTTAGTGTTCAGATGGAGGGAACACGACCTTCAATTTTTAAGCTCTTATTTATACTCTACGTATAATTAACTGCATGCATAGGTCTTCGTGTGCTTTGAAAGGCTGAAGCTATGCTGGTAGTGCAGAGCCTGGGGAGACAAGTTTATTGTCCTAAGATGCTTAGACCATCAAGTTGCTTTGCAAGACAGAACTGTGAAAGATTTTTAGGTAGTCCCTACTTCTGTAATGCTTTGATATATGCCATGTGCCACAGGAGCCAAGGAAGTGTCAAGGAGCTGCATCAGAGCAGGGTCAGGTGGGTGTTAGGAAAAGGTTTTCCACCACAGGGTGGTCAGGCACAGGAACAAGCTCCCCAGGAAAACGGTCATGGCATGGTGCTTGCCAGAGTTCAAGAGGAGTCTGGACAATGCACTCAGACATAGGGTCAGATTTCAGTGCAGTCTTACATGGACCCAGGAGCTGGACTCAATGATCCTTGTGGTCCCTTACAACTCCAGATAATTATGATTCTATGGGGTAACCAACTATTTGACTTGAATGACTAATGCTTCTCTGAATTTTCAAAGTAGACCACTGGCTTCAATGTGACTGTGGTTCTCATTTGCTTTCACCCTTACTCTTGAAGATAGTAAGCGAGAGTATGGTGACACCAAATAAAATTCCCCAACAAGCTCCTATTGCTAATACATTTTGCACCTAACTTTTAGAAATTATAAACAGATAAGGAGAGTTTAAGCCAGTGAAGACTCAACACTAGATGATTCAGACATACTCACTTTGACAGGCATCTTTGGATTCTGAGAGAAGTCTCCTTGCATCTCTAAATGGCACCTTACTCCTGAAGATCAGCTACAACTTCTGGAAAGCAAAACAACAGCATTGCAGTTTTCCATGCTGGGAGTGTTTTGAGTTCAGGAATCAGTACCCGTGTCTTTGCCTCCCGGACCAGGGGGAGGAGGTAACTCCAGCAGTAGCTGCAATTCAGTGCCTCAATTACATTAACAGCAATTTTCCAACCTGATTACTTGTGTCAGGTGACCACTGGTGAACTCTCAGGCATGGCTGTAAATGGAAGCAGTTCCTCTTGTAAGACCAGATCATCACATAGCAGGAATGTGGTTATTTTAGTTCCTTGAATGTTTCTTAGAACCATGAAGTGATTCTTTAAAGGTTAGCTGAATGTGTGCTCACTAAAAATGTTTGGACCCAAACAGTGGCTCCAGCAAAACGAAAAACAGTCAGACAACAAATTTTATCTGTATCAGTTAGAGGAAGAGCCTGATAAACAAGACTCACCAAAATAAAGTTGAAAGTCTTGTTTTGGCATTTCCAAAACAAATTACAAATATTTTTCACATTTACTTCTGATGTACTTTTGTAAAGATTGACAATTGGGGGGGGGGGTTTTGCCTTTGCTTGCTCTACAAGATTTGCAGCAACCTAGTGGATGGAGCAGAGCATTGGTGGAAGCAAAAGGATTTGACTGCACTCTAGTATTGACTTGCATCAGCCTGTAATGCAGGGAAGATTTGATTTGGGAGACATTTGATACCAAATGTGAGAGCTGTACTTCCCAAATTAAGGGATGCACAGCCCAGCACTGAGATTCCCTGCTGAGCAGAGAGCTCCTTCTGCAGGAGATGATTGCTAGAGAATTCTCTGCAAGACGTGATTTCCCCAGAGCTGGCACAATTTGCAACAAGCATTTGGTAGTCCTTTGCATTCCCTGTCAGGGGAAAACACCTTCACTTTGTGTGGGGAGCCATTTCAGGGCTTCTCAGCACTGCAGGCACGAGTGAGAATGGCTCCCTCAGGATTTAGCCCCAGTGATGATAAAACCCACTTCTGTGCTGACAGCATTTGGTTTAGGACAGGCTTACCGCCAGTCTGGGAAAAGGACAGGATTGCAAAGCTGGGGGTGTCAATGAGATCCCAGCAAGCCCAGGGCACTCTCTTGGAGCTGCAAAGGCTCAGCAGAAGACTGACAATCACACACTGCCCAGGGGCTGCAGGGTAGAGGTGAGTTGGTGTGCAGGACCTGCACGCTGGTGGAAATATCCAGGGAACTCATCAAGATGTCCCAAAAAAGGCCCCAGTTCCTCACACCCATCCCAAGTGTGTTCTTAAACCTGACCCATAGTATTCCCGCAGGGCAGGGGGATGTTAGTGCAGGTAAAGAAACTCCAGAGGCTGGCCATGACAATGCCACCACACTTCCATGGGTCTGGACATTCCACCCTATGCTTCACTCCCTGTTCTGGCAGTTGGGTTTCCTTTCCACTTCAGCATTCCTGTCTGTTTCGTTTATATTCCAATTTTCAGCTTCTATTGCCATGCTTGGATGTCTGAGTACGAAATTCAGAGTGTGCGAGATGTAATCCGTATGCTATGCAAACAGCATAAGAGCTTTTTAGAGCAGCAAACTGTGATTGTGTTTTCGAAAAGTTCAAGAAAAGATGATGCTACTGACCATGTGAAGGATCCAGTGCAACTTATTATGACGTGTAGAAAAAGTTAACTCAATTTAAAGAGAAGTTGGAGAAGGAATAAGAGCAGGTGCCAATGGGTAACACCAGCACTTCCCTCACTATACCACACTGCTGCATATCAGAGCCAGCACTGCACATTAAGGGGATGGCAGAACCCAGCAGACACATTTCTGAGGAGATGAAAAGAAATCCTGAATAACAGTAATGAAACCAGCACCGCCAGAAGATTGAACCAGCAGCGTGAGATTCCCTGGTGAATGTTTCCCAGGCTGTGGGTATCCACCTCTGAGGAAGGCATTAGGATGGATAACAGGCATTAGGAGAGGTCACACATCAGTGCTGGTGGCTGGGGAGAGGGGAGAATGAAGCTGTTCAAGGGGTACAGAGGGATCAAGATGTGAGATTACTAGATTCTGACTAAATTCATTGCTCTGACCACAGCCAGAAAGGAACCCACACACCAAAATTCTGAACATTCATTTGGGAGATATGTTAGTTTACCTGCAGTCACCCAGTGGTGATGATTTAGCAGCTTGCCTTAGAGAACCGTTTCAGTGATTTTTCCTGTTGACATAAATATTTTTTTCTAGCTGTTAAGCTGCAGCGTTCTATGTGTTCTTGCTATACAAATATATACTACTGTTACATTACTGAAGCAGAGCCTTAGGCATGAAAACACATTCTTCTGTATTTGGTGCCATACCAATGGTATCAGATGTGTCCATAATGCTACAATGGGATGGAAAGTACCACAGTAACAGCAGAGCAACAGACTCTGGCTACAGCAAACGAGAATGAGCCCAAACACATCAGCCTCAGATACAAAAGTGAAAGAAGGAATCTGCTTACCTTTAGAAGGCCTCAGTTACACAAGGGATCTCCAGCAAGGGATTCCCTCACCTCCACTGCCAACCCTTACATGAGGGCTGGGAAGGGGTGGATCCTGGCTCCAGCCCTTCTGGTCACTCAGGTACACTGCATGCACCTGAGCTGCCCTGGGTTGTCCCTTTCTGGGTGTGTGGGGGGGAAGGTATATTAAAATAAAAGAGTTAGAAGATAAAAAAGCTTTCACTACTTTGTTTTCCCATGTATTACTGAAATTGTGATTTCGTTTTTGTTTTTTTTTAACCTGATTGTCATTATTTTTAGCTTTTATATTCCCCTTTATTTCTTTGTTAACGTTAGAAAATAATACACTAAAACTGTGATATAGAGTGGGAGGGAGAAGGTATTCCCTGTTCTGAATCTGCTGAGTTAATTCCATTCAAAGTCTAGGTAGGAGGAATGATATTTATGAGCTCCCTCAGAAACGTAACATAGATGTAATTCCCTGGCATGTGTTTGGCATGGGGCTCCAGGAGCTGGTCTGTAAAGCAAGTCCTGGTATCGTCTGGCTGCTTTCCATCTCTTGGAAAGGCAGGGGCAGCTGGGGTACAATTGTTTCTCCCATGTGAAAAGCTGAAACATGAAACCAGCAGGAAGCAGAGGCTGTCTGCTCTTGACTCCTGCCTAGGAGATTCCTGGAGGAAGTCCCCAATGAAAACAGTTCCAGGGGCATGAAGGCATGAAGGACATGAAGGTGACTAGAAGCAACTAGACTGGATTTACCAGCGTTAGACTGCCTGCCTTCTGTGATGAGACGAGCTCTAAGGACATGAGGAAATAATGCGATGCCTTATACTCTAAATTTAGTGCATCATTTTGCGCTGTGGCATCTTTGTAGCCAAGCTGAGGATTTATGGGCTGAAAAAGGGGTTGGAGATAAACCTGTTGGACTCCTAAGCTAAAAGAGCAGCAGTCAATAATGTGTTGTCTGAGTCAGCTGGCCATGAAAGATATTGCTCAGGGAACAGAGCTGGCTGATACCTTCATTAATGAACTGATAAGTGGGGTGGAGAGCATCCTTTGTGAGGTTGCGACTGACAACAAATGATAACAAAATGGGTGAGGAACGGGATGATTAGAAAGCAGCTTTGCTGGAAAAGCCCAGCAAGTCCCAGAGGACAGCAATTTGTACAACCACCAGTAGTGCTGCAGTAATGCAGGTGGACTGGGCATACATTTACTGAGGGAGGCTGAATGGTTTCTGTTTGTTTGGAATTTTTGTTTGTTTGCTTTTCCAATGAGGAATGAGGAGGTTAAAGAGGGATTTGCTTGCATCCTTCCATGTCTTAGTGGGTGGCTGAGAGGAGAAATGGACTGATGCTTTCCAGGTGCACTCAACAAAAGACACAGAGGGAGAATGCTGCAATGAGAGAAATTTCAGAAAAGCTGTTCATAATGAGGGTGGATAAGCACCGGACAGCTTGGCAAGAGAGGCTGGTGAATCTGCATCCTTGGACGTCTCCAGAAAGCTCATTCCTTCAGCAACTTCACCTTACTCTAAAGATGGCTCTCCTTTGAGGAGGAGGGGGGATCTGATGGCTCCAGATATCCCTTGGAATCCAGTTATTTTTCTATGGTTCTGCTGTGTGAAGATACAGATTTTTATGAACTTCCAATTGTAAAACAGAAGCCTGCCAACAATTACCACAGCCAAACACAGCCACTAGGGAGAGGTGGGAAAATGGAACACTTATAGGTATTTATATCATTTATGACATCTGTGTGGTAAATGCACTTATGTAGAACAAATTGTACAAATGCTGTCTAGAAGAAAGCTTAGAAAAGACTAATCCACCATCCAACCTTTGTCGAGCTATTGCTGGCAGCAGATCATATAAGATATAGCTTTATTTAGATGAACTTTGAAAACCTCTGAGACTGGAGATCCAGTGGCCTTCCATAGCAAGCTATTTCAGGACTGCACTAGCCCCACAGTGAAAATTGTTTTCTTAGTGTCCAGCCTGAATCTCTTAAGCTGTGCTTTACTGATATTGCCAAATGTTTTGCCACCGGCCATGACTAAACTGTATTTATTTATATATTTAACATCCTCCTTTAAGTACACTGAAGTTTTATCTTCCTTTGTATTCCTTTTTTCCATACTGAGCAGGCTCAAGTTCCTCACCCTGCTCTTAAAAGTTGTATGCTGCTTCATTTCTGAACACTGTAAGATTTCTCTTATCCCGGTCTTAAGTTTATCAAGTTGCTTGAGACCGAAGTTTTACTGTCTTTTGTCATACTTCCCCACACCCCATCTTCACCTGCATATTTGCTGAAGATGCATTCCGTCAGCTCATCCAGGTCATTCAGAAAGAAGTTGAATTATATAACCCTAGAATCAATTTCTATTGTAACTCTGCTTGTTCCTGGTTGCCAGCTGGATGCTGAACTGTTCATTACTGCCCTTTGAGCCTGGTAATCCAACTAATATTCAGACCATTTAAGCCCATTCATCCAGCCTGTACTTTCCTCAATTATAGGAATTTGCAATCAGATATCAAAAGCTTTACTCAAGATGTTTCTCAACTACTGCTTTTCCCAAGAGCCCTTGCCCAGGATGCTGGGATGCAGCTAGAAGCAACAGTCATGACTTAGAAGGCAAGGAGGGAATTATTGGTGTCAGCCCTTGTGAAAAACAAAGGAGGCTTTCTAAGGGCAGCTGAAGTCTGACTGCTCAATGACATACTGTGTGTTCCTGGTCAGTGTGACATAAGCTGCCCTGACCAGGGTGTTTTATGTGTGGATCCCCAGCTAGTTTGCTCTGAGCTGCCTGATTCCTAAGCCAAGGCTGGGACTCTGGGACTGTAGTCAGTCCATGAAGCTTCAACTCTGTCATTCCTCCATAGTGACTCTCTGTTCCCATTCCTCATGAATCCCTCCCACGGGGGCACTGTCATTTGTAGGCATGTAAGCCCAGTACAGCCTGACTAAAAACTGCCTGTGCTGAGATTGGGCTGCGGGATATCATACGGAGCATACATGACCCATCACTGTCTCTTTAAAAATCAGCTTGTTCTGATCATCTTGGCTGTATTTGAATAGAGAAGGAGGCCCCCTAGAAGAGGGTAATGCATCACAAATCATCACAATTCATTTTTGATATCCGTGTGGATCACAGAAAGCTGTGAATGTTCGTACTGTGTTTTTGGAGGTCATGGTATTCATCTTTTTCCTAGGTAAATAAAACTCCCTTGAAATACTGCACTTCAGGGCACAGCCGTGGGCAGGAGCAGCCTGTGTCAGGCACGCTTTGCTGCAGTAAATGCTGCTTTTGCTGGCCTTGATCAGGTGTGAGTGCTTTCTCCCTGAACGTACTATTGAATGTCCTTGGAAGAATAAAAAGTCAGTTGTAACAATTGCCTTATTTATGTGTCCTGAACACAGGAGAAAAGCGCTGTGGAGTTTTTCAGACTGCTTTTCAGTACCATCAACTAAATGAGGCAATGTATTCTTCACTTTTCCTTTCACTGTTTGGAGGCCTGGGATGGAGAGTGTCACAGGACGAGCTGTACACCTGCAAGAGCGTAGTGCCTTCTTCATTTGTAGTTTCCATTTTCAGTCAAAGAAGATGTTTCTTGTTAAATCAGATGTAACCATGTTCTTCCCTTTTCGCCAGGAGTGGGTATTTATTGAGACAGTTCACCTCAAAGGCTGGCCAAGGGTTGCTACATGCGCATCTCAAGTCCTCTGCAGTGTATTTTGACTAGAATTAGTCTGAATGTAGAAAACATAGCTGAAGGTGCCCAAAACACGGGCATGGTCATCCAAATCACTGTGAAGAGGAATACTTTCCTCCTGTTTTTTAACCTTAACAGAAAAGTTATGTGTCCTGAGCTATTTGCATAAGTGCAGAACTGTGTATAAAATCAAAATCTGCTCAAGTAGGATGATCAGTTGGAAGCAAGATTACCTCGAACCGAAGTAGCATCAAGAAAGGACGTGTGGCTAATCGTATTCCTGCACAAAGTACAGCAAGGTCACTACTTCTCAGCCCTTTTAATTAAAAAGCAGACCTCACGATAGGCAATTGTCCCCCAGGCCCAAGGATTTGCTTATCTCTTGCAAGCTCAGTAGCCAACACAGCTGTTATCCAGAAATAGGATAAGAAAAATGGAAGAGCTAGACTCCCCACCTCTGATACGAAGCTTATCTGATAAGCCTTGTAATATGCCTCACAAAAGTAAAAAGACATCTGCAAGATGACTTTTAACATAGGATGAACAATAGTGTGAGGCATCTGAACAGCACTGAAGCATAAGACCATAAGTTGCCTGAGCTCCAGGTGAGCCCAGGGCCTCCCGTCAACTTTTCAATTTGTTATTGCTTGCAGAAATAATAAGTGAGCAGCAGGTGGAGTCTGCTGAGCCCAGGAACTAATAAACTTACCTAAACAAGAGCAGGATATAGCGAGTCTCTGTACATTTTACTGCCAGCTGCATGATGCTTCGACTGTATGAACCATAATACATTCCACTGGGATCAATGAAAATGTGTTAGCACATCAGTGAAATACTTGAGGATCCAACACTTATAGATAGTTCCCAGGGTACCACATCTCCTCGCTTGTCCTGCCAAATGAATACTCTCAGTAACGTGGAAGAAATCTCATGACAAATTTCCACCAACCTTTCCTCTAAAGTAGCAGCCATCCTGCAGTCAAGAATGTCTCTCTTTGTGATTCTAATGGCATTATCTTTTCATGTCCCTTTGTGTTCAGTGAATATGAACAAGGAGAGGCTGGTCTGTATTTATTTCTGTAGTAATGGATACACAGATCTGCTATGAATATGCATGGTAACGCTGTGAGTGTAGGCAGACACCTGCCTCTGCAAATGGTGAAAAGAGCAGTTCAATCAGATCACATGGCAGAAAACGTGATAAAATGGTGCGGGGATTGCAGCAATTAATTCACAGCTTTCATTAATAGGAAATAATGTCTGTCCAAAAATTGCCAAGGCATATACGCTTTACCTTGTAGTGTTTTCGTGAAGCTCTTAAAATCACTTAACCTCCTGTACAGAAAGCAAGATCAGTGGGATGGAGAAAGGCTAACACATGGGTCTCATCTGGAACTCCTTCCTCTGAACCAAACGTAAAATGGCTGCCACGTGCTTTAGCTACAACCTGAAGACAACGAATACGAGAAACAGCTTTGTTTGAAGACAACTCCAAATTCAAAGTTGTCTCTAATTGTCTTTTAAACTGTAAACCTAGAGATGGAAAAAAGGAAAGATTTATTATATGTAAGGAATAAATGTGAAGGAAAAGACCAGTGGGAACTCAGGCTGGAAACTTTGTGAACAAATGGCCTCTTTCAACCGCAGGAGTCACAGTCTTATTATTGTTATCCAAAATCAGAGAGGCATTTTAACGTGATGTAGCTTCCATGTTTTGTGGGACTGCTGGTGTGGGTCACTTGGCAAAGACCTGGACAGCAGCCCCCCTTCTTGTAGAAGCGTGAGAGGACACACAGTGTGGGTAACACCAAACTGTCCACAGCACATTTGCTCCAAACTCATGATCTTACGAATGAACACGATCTTCAGCTGCATTAAACAGTAAGAGGTGAATTAGAAAGAGATTTCTGAAATGAAGAGCTACCTTATTTTAAAAAATACACATAGAAGAAGCACATTTGTTGTGGGGATGGAGAGACCTTGGAGTGAGAAGAGCCTGGACCTGGCTTGGTGCTGTCAGTAGTCAACTTGCAGCACCTCCATGCTGCCCAGGCTGGGCTGAGCGTCTTCCCCTGGTGGCCAGCTAGCAAAGGACAGCATGTATAGAGATTTGTACGTCTTTGTTAACATTTGTAAGCACCTAGGATAGTGACTATCTGTTACATCCTGACCCTAAACATGCCATTCATCATTTGCTAGCTAATTACATATTGAGACAATATGAATAAGCTGCATCCATTCTGGTTTCTCATAAAATTCCTGAGTATTTTTTCCCTTGTGATATCCTCTTTTACATTATCTGTGACTGTTACCATCTCTTTGTGTCTTAATACAAGTCCAAATCATGTATTTCCCAACTGGTTTTAGGTGCTTTGTTCTGTGAGGTAAATAACACACATTTTCAGAGCTAAATTGGCCTCCTATGGAGAAATCTATTTGCATATAGTGTGTTTGCAGACTGACTTTGTTATGCTTTCCACAGACTCTCCCTTCTGCAATCTGTGCTCTTCACTCCCCAAACAAAATGCAACAAACTCTTCTGAAGGAAGGGCCCCTCAGCAGAAAGATATCTCAGGGGAACAAATGAGAGCAGCTGAATCCCTTCTCCTACTGTCCCACTAAGGACTTCATAGAATCTTTTGAGCTGGAAAGGACACTTAAAGAGCAGATGGTCCCACTCGCCTGCAATGAACAGTTATTCATGGCTAGATCAGGTGTTCAGAGCCTGTTCCAGCTTGACTTTCAGTGTCTACAGGAAAGGGGCATCCACCATCTCTCTGGGCAGCCTGTACCAGTGCCTCACCACCTTTAATGTAAACAGCTTCTTCCTTATATCCAGTCAAAATCTGAAACCATTTCCCCTCGTTCTATCACCACAGACACTGCTGAAGAATGTCCCCTCCTTTCTGTCTCTCCCCTTTGGATAAAGACAGGCCTCTCTCAGGTCACCTCTCCATGCTGCACAGCCCCAGCTCTCAGCCTGTCCTCATAGGACAGGTGCTCCACCCCTCTTAGTGTCCTTTTTCGTGTGGCATCTCAGGGGCTGGAGTTCTTCCTTTGTCTTTCATAAGTTACTTTTGGTGACCTTGGCAAGACAGAAGTTAGCAGTGTTAAGACCAGTGCACAGTTACAAAAAGTACTACTTAGTTATTTTAGAATGGCAGTATCACTGACTGCACATATAATTGAATGCCACAAACAGACCTGCATTGGCTGAAGAAATATGGCCAATAGAAGGTCTTTTTCTCTACATGCTTTCCTCTTATTTTCTTATTTACAACTCTGCATCTGTAGAGTAGATGTAGTTGGTAGTTCCTTGGATCACTGGAAATGTCCAGAATAAGCTGTGTTCTCTGTTCAAACATTAAAGGTATGTTTCTTTCTCTGTTAGCCTTCTGGCACGTTCCTAATTAAAAAATTAACATTGTCAAGTTGAGAAATACAATTAATTACACTTTTTCCAGTACCTTCATTTTGGAGGAATCTTCCTATATTTTAGTATTCTTTTCTGAAATTCTTCTTCTCTAGCCTTTGTCTGTAACTGTGCTGCAGTCCCAAAGCTCTCCTCTTCACCACAATTTCAATGTTATCCTGCTAAACTCGGCAATTAGAGGAGGGGAACTGGCGTGTATAAAACAAAAGGTAAAATAAAGTAATGCGATTTGATTCCAAAACTTCAGGAGCATTCTCACTTAACAATTCAGGGTGCTGGGAATGTTTACCTCTCTAAAACTTTACTATGTTAAGATATTGGAGCTAACTGGCAGTCTGCATGGAGTCCAGATGGATTCAATCAGAAAGACTGGTGTATCTTTGACTTCCACCATGGCTTGTGTACGGCCAGCTTGGGGTATCTATATCCTCTAACCAGTGCAGACACAACCATATGGTCAGAAAAAGATCAGAAACCAGTAGGAAGTGACACAGTATCTTACTTTCTTGTTGCACTCAACAAGAACATTGGAATCTATTTTATCACAGATATATTTCAAGGCTACAAGCTTAATAATGTCTCATTTGTCTTCTGTGTCACCTACTACTGAGAAATCTAAGTTTTTCAGCCAGCTCCTTAAAAACATGTACTTTCACCTATTTTCCAATCTGCTACTGCTAGCTGAGGCCCACAGCGTGGAGAATTGTGGTGGTGCAGGTGTTCCTTAGGTCAGGGTGTCATAGCTGGGGTGGACGGTTCCCTTCCTCTGTTAGAGATGTGCAGTAACGGATGAGGGCCTCTGCTGGTCTAACAGCATCATCAAAATTAATAACACATGCAACTTGCTGAATCAAACAATAAAATTCAGAAGCAGACATCAGGTCTCTAAGTAAAAGTGCTTTAACCTTCTCTCAATGGAACTGCTTGGGGATTTCCCCATGTCTGTAACTACGTAGGGCAAGAATCTTCTTTATGACTCTACACAATCAGATGCTTGTCTCAGTGACTTTAATGCCATTAAATACATAATATATCTGTGTAGAAGTAGAAATTATCCTGAAGAAAGAAGGTCCTATTGGAACCAAAGGTACCTTTTGCTGCAGTGAAAAAAATATCATTATTTTCCCTGAAAAAGGTAAATTTTCTGTTTGAGACAAACTTAGAATACACATTTCTTTACAACACAACTGTAGTCCAGACTGAAAAAAAAAAATCTCCAAGTCTTGAAGCAACTCAGGTCATTCATTATCTAGACCCTCTCTATGGGGACTGCTGAATCTCAGCCTGAACCACTGATAGAGCACCTGAAGGAAAGACCCAGTCAGCCTTAGGAGCACAGGTGAAGGCAATTTACCTGTGTGACCAGAAGGGGTGGAGCCATCTGCACCCTCTGAGATCTCATTCAAAGGCTGATTGCTGTTGAGGAAAGATTTCTTGTTGGAGGTTTTTCTTTCTGGTGTTGTGAGCCTAGATCCTTGGAGATGGGTGAGCATTCATTTTCCTTCTTTTTTGTAGCCTCTCCTTGTTTGTGCTGGTCCTTTTACAACCTCTTTTGAGCTGAGAAGTAGGCAAGCATGGTAGATGTCTTCTAACTGCTGGAGCGGCTGTAGTTCAATCTATTGCTCAGGCTTAGAATATTTCTATATGGCAGCACTCCACTAATAGAATTGATTTGTGCTGTATTGCACAGGTTTCTGAAAGGTTTTGTGCAGACTCAGTTCATGAAAACAATGTGGCCTTTAAAAAATAAAGGTAGAAATGGAGCAATGCTGATTTCCTTTTGTGTTCTGTGACCAGCGCTGGCCCATCAGCTGGTGAGCAGTCATACAGAAGGTTAAAGAGATTTTTATTCTCTCTTTCTACTTGTTAAGCAATTATTTTTATTATTATTATTTTTTTTACATTACAGTCAGTAGTGGGTATGTCAATTTTTTACTGATGCATGTAAAAATAAAACAAATCGTGTGTATGAATTCCAGTCTCAGCTCTCTCTCGCTGTTTTGATCAGCTGCAGAGGGCTTTGAGTGAAGCTTAGATGTGTAGTAGGGGCTACAAAAGGACTCTACAGAAGATACTGTAGCAGAATGTTGGTTTTATGTGTCTTGCCAGAACAGGAGGTAATTTGTCAATCAATATATCTGTTGCATAACATTGCTGTCCATCCTTCTTAACTAACGCTGATCGCTGTGGAAACTTAACTGACTGCCTTCAAGAGCAAGTGCCTTTGGAATTAATTTATTTTTTCTTCTTTTCTTTCTTTAACCCCTCAGCTGTTGGGTTTCCCCTGACATCAAATCTAGCACATTGTCTCGCAGCCAATAAAGGATTAAATGTGTTAGTTCAGTCATGAGTGATTTTCAGTGGCTTTTCTTCTCTCGTGTCTCCTCAGCATGTCTGCTGTAGGTGCAGCCTGTGAATTACTTTTTACGTCCTCACAAACTCCTACTGACCCTTCTGCACATGGGCAGCATGCGTTTTGTCTGTGCATCCTGCTGGAGTCAGTATGTGTTCATGGTATGTGCCTCCTGCCTCCTTTACTGCCCACTCCTACAAGTTGAGCTGCTCTGTAAGGAACCATCTTATGACAGGGTCAAATGCAGGTGGGGGCAGCTGGGGGTGCTGGGATGGCACAGATGTTTGTGTGCTTTAATAAGTTCCAGACAGAAAAATTAGAAGTAGGCAGGGTGGATTAGGCGAAGTTAAGTCTGGCTGAGCTGAATAGGTATTTGTAAAGAGCCAACTTACCTTTGTAATCTTAATGATTTTTTTTTCTTCCAACAATTTCTGACCATCATAAGGAAGCCAATTCAGAGGACAGTGACTGGTTTGGATATACACCAATGCCTTTTCACTGGGAAGCACTGTTACTCTCACTGCCTTCTTCATTCTCCCTCTGATCCCTAAGATCATAAAATTAACTCTGAAGAAACACTACTGGAATATACAGAGGTCTTTAATAGCTGTCAAAAACCTTGCTTGTTCACCAAGTTAGGGTAGGACTTGAAATGCATATCCATGTCTCCCTGTAGTACATCAGGAGAGGCATGAAGATGACAGTACAAATGGGTGCCCAATTTAGGGTGCTGGATTAATTTTTTTGCTAGGTCACATTGACTTCACTCTGTGATAAAGCCCTTGTTCACTTCTTCCATGCTGCCAACAAGAGCTGAAAGCTGTTCTGGAGCTCTGGATCAACTCCAGACTCTGGTCTCAGAAAATGCAGTGAGGAATGGCTCCAAGCTCAAGGAGTCAGGCTGTTCTCTGTTTTAAACCAGAGGAAAAAAGAGTGATGCAGAGCTGAAACATCTCACTCTAGCTGTTCGGGGAGAAAAAGAAAGGAAAAATGAATTGCAACAAACAGGTAGAGGCCAAGGGGTCTAGAAGAGCTGTTGTTTTTGTACTCACGGACCTACTGGTCTGAATCCTCATGAATGCTGAGGTTTGACATGCTTGGAAAATTTTTGCATAATCAGTTTTTCATTAAGAAATGAAGCTTCAGTTGAAGGGAATGTTCTATCAATTCAGTTTAGAGGGAAGCATCTACAACATTATTGAAACCATCTGTTACAATCTTTTGTGTGTCAAAATATTTTGCTTTCCCCATCTACTTTAATTTTTCTACAATTATATTTTAAGATCTCAAGCTGTGTGCACACAGAAGTATTTTAAAGAACTGAAAACCACTGTCTGTGTGAATCTTATGCAAGAAAACTTATTATTAGTGGGAAGAAATCCTCAAACTAACAAAAAACTTCATATTCTTGTGGAAGCTGCTTTACTTGTTCCTTACTCAAATCTATATGTGACTTCTCCCAAGTATAAAGCCACTTGTGATGGAGAGTACTTGCCTAGAAAATGCATAGGTGTTCTGTTTCCATTTGCCTCTATGTGTTAACATACATGGGCACTGCAAGGTGGTTACCATTCCCTCAGATTGTTTGGAGTGTTATGTGAAAAGCTGTCTGCAGTACTACGTTGTGAGGGCTGATGTCACTTCAGTTCCAATGATTGCTGGAAGCATTTGAATTGAGGTACTGAAGTACTCAAATGTAACCTGGTCACAGGTGCAATGAGATCTGGGAAGTGATGGTACTGTCTGCAGTCCTACTCTATGTACTGGTGTATACTGGTTATGACATAAGCAGTCCTGCACTTTACATTGCTTTTTCAATGAAACTTCAAAAAACAAAAAGGGAAAAGAAACAGAACAGCTGGAGCTTTAATCTTCTAGGATTATTAAACACTAATATAGAATTTATAATGGGCATTAGCAGAACCAAGTGTTGAATTGGTGTTGTTCCTACTGTTGTGTGTTTGCAAGATGGGTACATCTTAGCAACACAGAGACAAAGAATAATGCAAATAGGAAAAGCACACCTCGAGCATATTAAGCCTTGCTAATTTGTAAACTGTATTTAATGCTATTCTCACCTGTCCATGGATTTCCTTTGGTCTTACAAAAAATAGCCACATCTGCTGAATCCACTGTTTAAGAGAAACGATAAAAGCCAGTCTTCAAGGTTATGAAATCTAGTGATGCACTATTACAGTTCAATTAAAAGATGCTAAGAGTGACATTTGCAGCCATGCTTCTATTCATTTTTCAGCGACTAAAATGCGTGTTTTCCTGAGATAACTTTTTTTCTTTGGCTATGGTAGAGGAGTTCATATTTGAAGAAACCCTCATTTGTGGATTCTGAAAATTAGATTGAATGTTTTCTTTTTTTTTTTTTTTTTTTTCCTGAAAGAAGTGAAGAAGCTCCCTTTAATCAGGGATTTGTAAAATCAGACTGCTGTGCAAAATGTAATACCTTTAATTTAGTCTACTTTGTTATCCAATATAGTAATTCACAAGCCACAGAGTCTCCATAAAGATGTTTAAAATGCAAATTGTGCTGACATTATTTAATCTAATACTTGAATACCTGAGGGCTTTTCTGCATCCCAGTGCTTCCCGTTCTTTGATTAAGCGCTGTGCACAGGCACGACTGCAAAAATCCTTCCACCAACACCACCAAAAGTCAAACTGAGGTCTGGATTGTATTTCTCAATGTGATACTTGTCAGACTGCTTCTTGGGTATCTCTGTGGACACAATTCCAGAGTTTCCAATCCGTGGACCATGGCTTTCTGGTTTCTGGTAGTTATAAACTTCCACAGCTCAACATGTAGCAGAAGAAAAAAATTTTAGGCTCTATATTTTGACAAACATAAACCAAAGGGCATCAGAGGATTCATATTTATTTACAGTTCAATAATTTTGTTTGATTCATTGTTTCTGCTTAATTGGGCTCTTAACTAGGTATCTTTTGACTGCACAGAATCAACCGTTCACAGGATCACCAAGGTTGGAAAAGAGCTCCATGACCATCCACTCCAACCACCAGTATTTCCCCACTAACATGTCCCTTAGCACCATGTCTACGTATTTCATGAACGCCTCCAGGCATGGTGACTCCACCTCCCTGGGCAGCCTGCTCCTGACCACTCTTTGGGAGAAGTTTTTCCTAATATCCAACCTGAACCTCCCCTGGTGCAACTTGAGGCTGTTCCCTCTTACTTTGTCACTGAATGTCCTAGTCCTTCAGTAATGCTCTCTATTTCCTCTGCCCATCATGCCACAGCTGGGGTAAAACCCCTCTGTTCAGCAGGTTCATTTCTGTATCTAGAGGGATCTAGAGGGCATGGTTGCATGTATGGCTTTAGGGCAAGCTGGAGTGACTGAAGAAATGTCCTCCTTCAGACATATGCTGTGTTGTTGTTGACCCTGAAGCTGAGTTACGGGGCTGTAATACTCCTTCCACACACAGGTGGAAGTTAGTTCAACTACATCAGCAATGGCTGTAGGTGAGTGAGGTAATTTTTGTAGTGAAGCCATTTATGAGCTCCTGTTTCCCCTGAGGCAAAGCAGGGATGGGAATGGAATTTGGAGGCTGAGGAATGTTCCAACTTGGGAAGACAACTGTGACTATTTTCAGAGGTGCATCTGGGGCACTCACTGTCCTTCACTTCCATTTCAAACAGGTTAGAGTGCTGAGTCCTTTCCAGACCAACCTTGGATGACCATGGCTTTATTGAGCAAAGTTTTATTTGTGGTTTCCAGTCTTCATCATCTAATACCTGTCTGTCATACTAATACAGTCGTCTATTCACACATGTAAGACCTCTGAGTCCACAGCTGTAAATAACTGACAAAAGGCAGAAACTGTTCATGGGGAAGGGGTGTCATGCATGGCAGTTAGATTCTGCAATCACACAAAAGATGAATATTATCTCACTCTACCAGCAATCTCACTGAAATAAATTATATTTCAAACAAAGAAACATAAACTGTGAAGCTTGAGCCAAACCAAGAGTATATTCTCCGCTGTATGAAAGTAGTCAAAAGAAAACATTTCAGCTGAACCACCTGCTGTTCTTAACTCCTCAGGGCTCAGTTTCTGGGTCTGCTTTGTCGGTTCGAGATAAGTCTTCCTTTCATTTCAAAATTTAATAGAAACAAAATAAGCTGTTGTTCAAAATTCCCCCTTAAGGAGATCAAAGTTCTCCAGTCATTTGCAATTGGCTTGAGGAGGGTAATCAGTGTGCTCATGTCTGTAGTGCTGGAGACTTCATCTAGCCATGGTCTTCCAGATGGAGATATTGTGCTGGAAAAAGAAAACGTGAGAAGTAGAATGAAAATATCTGTTTTTGGAGAATATTGACTCATGGGGCCTCAAAACAAGGGGACTTAGAATGTTAAAAAGTGCACTTTGGCTTATTACTTTTCCTTTCACATGTCTAGCACAAGATAGAACTTGATAAACAACGATGATTTCAAGACCTGTTATGTTCTGCAATAACATCTCATGGTTGGATTTTAGTCATTATTGATTGTTTTCCAGAAAGTGTATGAGACCTGGAACACTTGAGCATGCCTAGAACTTCACTGGGTCTCTTCAGTTTTTCTGACTGCTGGGCGTCCACGTTAATAGAGATGACATGCCTGCTATAGGTCTTATTTGGTACCCAAGGAGTATATGCATTGTATCGTGGATATTTTATGCTCCATTAACTACATATTTTCAGAGAGAGGATTGTGTTATACCCAAGTAAGTACTGTCATCTGTGCATTTCAACTGCCTGACAGGAATGTTTGGAAATAGAAATATCAGAGAGAAAAGGGCAACTAGATTGGGCAGGAGGATGGCTCCAAATGTGAATGGAAATTATGGAGGACAGACTGGAAAGATGTTCATTGGGTGCGCTGCAAGATTCATAACATTTTTGAAAGGAAAATAAGGCATGAATGAGATAACACTGAAAAAAAAATAGGAAGGCTCAATATTGAAGAAGAAAAGAAAGTGTCTACAGTTGTTCTTGTGTGGAAAAGAAGAATGCTGTTGTACATTCATCAGGGTGTCAGGATGCTTGAAATGCTGTGTGAGATCATTTGATCCTCAGAGTGCATTGCAGAACAAATAAACCAGCAAATGCAACAAAAAAAGTCTTTGTTGTAAATGCTTACAATGGAAAACTGTGCACTTTTTCTTGAGAGAGCCTTCTAATATCAGAGTATTCCAGTTCACAGAATTGCAAACTTTAGAAGGGACCACTTGAGATCATCTATTCCAACCAGTTATGTCTAAATTTACTACTACTATGTAATGACCTGAGGTTTCCACAGTTCAGCTACACTGATCATATGAGATTATACTATCTGAGGTGTCTGGGGTTATTCTGCCTGATTGAGATTGGCATCCCATGAGGTATGGATCTCCTCTCAGTTTGATGTCACAACAACAGGTTCCATCTGGGTATCTTTGGATGCCTTTTGCATCTCAAAATGCATTAGATACCTATATGTTTATGACTGATTTGGGCTCTGACATAAGATTTCACTCTAGATTTCTGAAACAGGTCTTGAATTTGAAAAGCATTATTTTCTGGAATTCTACCTGCAAGACACTTTGTGTGCTTGAGGGATATAATCAGAAAATGATATGCAATGGTCTGCATGCAAAAGTCTACATGTAGAGTATCTAAGCTAGACAAGAGATAATCAGTATAGTCAGCAGAGCCTAGAGGGTAATTCAGCAGATCAGTCAATGGGTGCCTCCATTTGTCAGCTCAGAATCACTTGCTGCACACCACTGACTGTATTGATTAGATATCCATTGACTGGTGGTGAGGCAGCTGCATACCTCTAAACACCAATCTCAGTTTAGCAGTCTCAGTTATGGTAATTGTATCTTAGTGGATGAAATTCAGTTTTACAAACAGAGATGCAGCATCAGAGACAGTCTCAGGTCCTTTGAGATTTCTTTATGGGTGTTGCTGGCATGTTTGGCATGGGATCAAGAGAAGAACAAATGGGATGTGTCCAAAGGCATCTCTGGTGGCACTGGACATCTCCCTACAGACAACTTGGCCACAGCTGTGTAGAATTAGAAGATTCAGAGGACTTTAGAATTGTTTCTCATGGTAAAAAAAGATTTTTGCAATACGTGTTCATTTCAGTTGCCTACACTTAGGTAGTGGACACAGCTGATGGCATTGTTGGTATACCAGGCACCCATACAGGGCTATTAGATAATCATAGAACCATAGGGATTGGAAGGGACCTCTAGAGATCGAGTCCAACCCCCCTAAATAATAAGATGAGACATGGAACTTATGAGAAATCAGCCCTCTTTGAAGTGGAGACCAGCTAAGTCACTCCACAGTACCCGACATGATGTAGCAGTTATGCTGCTTCTTTTTGGGAAACTGAATTGTCCCCAGTACTTCTTTATCACAGAAGATGCTGTGAACTAACTTGTTTATTACTAAGGGTCATGAGAACATTTGTCACAGAAGCAAGCATTTTGATAGGTCTTTTATCAAAACAGTTTTTATTTCAGTTAGAAATTTATTAATTGAAATGTTTTCTTTGGTCTTCCAGGTCTCATCAAGTCTCATTTTCAGTGATCCAAGAATTGAGAGATGTATTTAATTTGTGCGTTTAGTTTGAGCTGAGTTGTTTTTCCCAAGGTAAGTGTCCTACTCTTCTATTTCTTGTTAGTAGAATTGTGTTTTCCCATTCAGCATTTCTAAAAAGGAAGGGGGATAGTTTCTTTTCTGTGTTGCAAAATGCAGCATTTTTAACAGAGGAACAAATGCTGGTTGGGAGATTTCGTAAGTATTGCACTTGGAAATGAAGTTTGATAGCTGTGAAAGGAAAACCCTGGATTTCCAATAAATTAGGAAGAAAGGCTTAGCTGCACAAGAAACCTTGTAAGAGGCTGAGGACAAATACTGCTGCAAAGCTGGAAGGAAGCCAGGAGAACGCAGTAAGCCAGAAAGACAGAAGAGAAGGTAATTGAGGGAGAGAAAAAGTAAGACACAAGATGAGACAACTGATAAGAACACAGAAAAACAAGCAGAACACAAACACAGACTTGAGGAAAGATATAGCAACCGTAGCAGAAACGTAGAGGGATGGTGAGAAAAAGAAGACGCCCCAACCTGTTCTGCTGTAGCATCAGCGGGTTCAATGGGATGTTTGAGGAGAGGGTAGATTCACAAAATGCTGTGTTTGATAGTAAAACTCTCCTCAGAAATCTACTGCTCCACACAGTGTCTCCTGTACATGTGACACATATCCCCACTTCCACAGCAGCCCTGCGTTCCTCAGTTCTGGTCCACCTGAAGGAAGATTATGATTGCACTTTGGTTCCTGCACTCCACACTGGTCCTCACTGAAATATGTGCTTTGTCAGCAAATGTGGTGGTTCCAGAAGATCAGCCTGTCATGGTTTTATGATTTTTTGGTACTGGTATTCCACATCATAACATCATGTATTGCATTAAGAGTTAAAAAAAAAACAAAAAACCATGACACAGCCAAAGGTGTGGAATCTCATATTTTTTATTTGTCCATATTACATAAAAGGGTGGTAAGAATGAGACAAGGAAAAAAGAAATGCATCTTAAATGACTGCTACTTGGAGGGATGTGATTTCAACTATTGTGCATTTTTCTTAAATGAGGTGAAAGATTAGAAAAGGAGAACGTGAAATATTTAGGAAAATTTCAGAAATACAGAGTTTCCAGGGAAGTGCTGAGATCTCAACGCAGTATCCACAGGCTGATATGCTCAGGCTCTGAGGACTGATAAGGGCTGTTCTCCAGAAGCTAATGTCTGCTGCTGTTGGCATCAATAGTAAAATGATAAAAGGAGAGAAACGTTTGCTTTGTAATTGCAGCCATTATTCTACAGCCTGAAGCTCAGCCGCCTCTGGGAGCTGACACACACCTGTTTCAATGAATTTAGTGAGGTACAGATCAGAACAGGTCTAACACAGCTGCCTTAATACTGACTACCAACAAAAGCCTGGCAACACCAATATTTTAGGAAAGTTATTAGCTGACACCAAGAAAATAAATGAAAAGCCATTGGGAATTACAGCTGAGATGGGGTGAATGATGAAGTACATAATGATGATAACATTAAACCAGTTTTGACTGTGGTTTGATTTTATTTGCCGTTCTGAAACAGGATGAATGTTCCTGGTTCTCTTGAAATGTGAGGGTGCTAAAGATGTAATGCTGTTAACGATGCCAATGATATGAATGCATTGATAGGCTCTCTCCAACGAGACTGAGAAAACTGTGGTGTCTTTGAGTTTTCCAAGTGTCCAGCCTTTGCAAAATGTCCTATCGAAGAACAATCTAGGATAATCAATACTGTACGCATCACTTGCTTTTCATTGCCTACACTTCATCTTATAACTAGAGATGTGATACTGATGGTATCTTCAGGTGATAATGAAGGTTCTTCAGAGCACTGTGCAGCACAGGCCACAGAGCTTCCCTCAGAATAAGTTCAGTCAGAAAACAAGAGAAGCATAAAGGGAAGAGGAAGGAAGACATAAATGGGAAAGTAGCAGAAATTAAAATAAGTGCTGGGGTTGGATGTCATATGGCAGAAGGCCAAGAAAGGTTTTCTTCTGGCAGAAACAGGCCTGGTGTTTCCACCATTACAGCAAGGGAGTATAGTGTGGTCTTCCTATACTATCCTCCTATCAGTACAACCTGCTATTTTCTACACAAGGGGAATGAAACACAAAGTCCATCAGAGTTGTGAGCTACAGATAAGTTAAGCACTCACAGGTGGGGAAAACTTCTACTTCAAGTGCCTGTTGTTTTTCTTTTAGCCACCACTGGGAACTAAAGCACAGACATTTTTGTAGTTTCTAGAATTTATTCTGGAGACACTGCTTTGAAAGATTTGTCATGGCTGACAACAGTCATCGCCAAATTTGAACTCTTGGGCAGGTCATCTGTGAATACGTCTGTGGTCTTGTGCATGATTACAGTGCTGGTTACTGAAAGCACACTGTGTTCTGTGTTGGTTACCAACAGCACGTGCACTTCTGCTCATCTTCTGTGTGCTGGGATAACACTTCATCCACCATATTGATTGCTGGTCTGGAATGCACTCATCTATACAACTCTTGCATTGTTCTCTCCTTGGGATATCCCATATATGTACCTACCAGAAACTTCTCTCAGCTAAGCCCTCGAGGATTATATAAAGGAAGAGTGAGTCCTGTGGCCTTTGGGATAATCCTCTGACTGAAATACTCAGAGCACCTTGTCAGACACTGGTTAAACAGATGAGCTCCTGTGTGAAGTCATGACAGATACAGGAAATCTGAGGTAAAGCAAACCATATATAGAGAAAACTAGCAAACATTTTTTTAATCTAACACATGACTGTGACACTGGAATGCTTATAAACTGAATTGGGAAACTACTGAGATGAGAATTGGATCTGAAACTCTTCTGAGTTTCTACCAGGGGTGTAACTGTTTATCTTTCTTATGAAATGGTGAAGTAGGTCCTAGTTTTATCATCATTTGCCCTCCATCAAGACTGCATGCCTGCACAATGTGAATTTAAACTGGCTGTTGTGACATATGCAAATTTCTTGCATGATGCCAACTTTGCATAATAACCTGGATGAGAGAAGAGCCTACTCGTCAAAGTAAAGTAGGGTTTAAACGAACAGCAAACTGGAAAGTTTATGCATTTTCTCATTAAAATGCCTTAATGCATTAAATGTGATCTTGTACCAAAGACTGTTGTTACTGTACATTAATTATAAGGGCCTTGTGGGAGCCGTTAAGTTCAGCTTTGTTCAGTGTTACCTTGGTTTCTAGCACCTTGCTAATACCACCAATCTGTCATGGAAAGATAGCATGTAATTTACTGCTGAGCTTTTAAATACTTCCTAATCTGTGTGGTGATGAGTTCTTGTAAGGTATGTAAACTGCTGGAGTGGACAAAAATTGTTGCCTCTCTCAACCCATGCTGACCTCTGAGTATGCTGAATTCACCGACTTCGAAATCCCCAGGTCAGAGCTGCTGCTGCTGTGAACCACTGCGGCTTCACACAAAGGGATGGAGCTCACCAGGTTGCAGGATCTGTAATTAATCTGTCTCTGTAATTGCAGACAAATGTTTACAATCATTTTGATGTTTTAGCCTTTTATCTAACAGGAAAAAAAATGTATTCTGCATGTTCTTTAGCATTGTATCCTTAACTTGTAGAAAGCACTGTAGAGTGGAGTGATTGCTGAGATTCATTTCCTTTATCAAGTTCTGAATGTATTTTATTTGGATGGCTCTTTTCTAATTTGATGTGGGTTCCCTTCTAAAGTTCAAAGAACTCTATTGATTAAAATAACCATAATAAACTGTGTGCTATTCTGAAAACTTCTATTTTTCTCTCTGTCTCTGATATGTACAGTCAGGAGTGCTACAGTTCTGATGATGATACTGTAGACAATCAATATGAATAAGAGGGAATACTTGTAAATTTTCGTGGTGATTTTCATGGCATGTGAGCTGCACTGATGCCAGCGCAGAACAGCCTCTGTGAATTCTGAGTGAGACCTTCTGGTAGTGCACATATCAACGTTCAGGATGAGTTAGATGTGCAAGAGATATATGACTAAAAGTTCAATCATATTTTATTCTCAAGTTAGAGTTGGGAAAGTTTTCTTCTTTTCTTCTACTTTACTCTGTGACTGTCATAATGCCCATTAACTGCCTGTACTAAATCTTTGCAAAGCACAGCTCTGTGGTAGCTTGTAGTTCTTTCCTTATTTCTGGAAACAGCTTTGGATTTTCAGCAATAAACAATTAAAGAGCAAAAAGTCAGACATACGTACTTATATTCAAGAAGCCCCATCTTAAACAGATTTTTCAAAGAGAAATACAAATAATAATGAGAAAAAAAAGTAAAAAGAGTTCTAGGGAGCTTTGGCTCTCTTTCTGCATGTTTACGTGTTAGAGTGAAGGGTTGGATACAGTTCTCCTACATCTCACATTGTCCCCTGAAATTAACTTCAGCCCCCAGGAGAAACTGGCTATCTCCTTTTCTCAACTGCCTTTCCCTGTAGCTAAATTTGTAAGTGCTCTCCTATTTAACTTCAAAGTTCTGAGGATAATATATTCAATAATGTTTACTCATGAGCTCAAGAACATCTGTTTTGATGAGGCAGCTCCTGCAAAACCACTGCTATGTAAGGCTGGTAGATGAGAAGCACTACGGTTCCAAAGTCCCCTGAATGAATTCAGAAAGCTGGAGTGATTAACAGCCTCCATTAAGGCCATCAATATTGTCTTTCCTTTTCATATTGTTTTAGTTAATAGAGCACTTCAACAAAAAGGCAGGGCCTCGGTGCTGGCAAGTCTGGGAGCTGTAAGTGCTGATTTCTAGTCGGGGTTCTTGTTAGTGCTATTCATTACCTTCTTGCCTAGAGAACGCAGTCACCATCCAATGCTCCATTGCATAAATCCTTGTACCAGTGTTTAAAAGGAAGACACAGTACAAGAAAAATTAAAACATTTTACAGGAACAAGACCTAAAAGTGAGACAGGGGAGGAAAGAGGATGGGCAATGTCATCAGAGAATGAAGTCATGCTGCAATGAGTGTGTTTGGTAGAATACTCTTGTTGCCTCGGGAAGGGCTTGCAGTGGTCTGCCGTTCTCTCCATGAAATGGGGATTGTTCTTCCAGACGCTCTGAATTCCAGAACACCTGTATTTTGGAGGATGTTGAACAAACAGATGCAGCCTCGAGCCCTCAATTTTCTCAGACAGAAAAGTGTATTTTTGCTGCTAAAAATCCTTTTTCTCCAGAAACTATCAGATCTACCGATGACAGCAGCCCTTGGTGAGTTCAGGCAGGTGTACCATCTATGGCAGGAGCACGGTGGTCTCGGGTTGTGTTTGGGCTGCAGCTTGGTTTTTCCTCTTTGTTTGGGCATTTTAGGAGCAGGTCTGGATATTGTTGGCAATTTCATTCAGGAATGGACTGATCCACTGTTTTACAAAGTATTTATGAAATTAAGAAGTTGCACTGTAGCAATTTACTTTCAGTATAACAGTGAATTCACAGAATAATTATTTTTAAAACACTGTCTTATGCCATTTTTTGCAGCCATCTGCAGATAATTATACTTCACTTGTGTAAAGAGGTTTAATATAAATTTCACATTTTTTATTTAGACATAGAGACAAAAGGGTGCCGTTTTTCTCATTTTTAGTGGGTACATATAATCTCTACACATTAATTTCCTGGAATTTTTTCTCTGTTACACAACTAAAAGAACATGAAGTGTGATTCAGCTTACCTGAAGGATACCTACATTTAATCACTTGAGCTTTGAGCTGTGCTCAGATAACCACAAGTGGAATATTGTTTGGAAACTATAGCGATGGAAGTGTTTTCTTATTTCCCTTACTTTTCTTACTTTCCTGCCTGTGAGATCTCTAAAATCTGCTAGGTTTTCCAAATGCAGCTTGCTCTGCAAATCTGTATGCTGTGGGCTTGTGACAGCACAGACTTTTTCACTGGTGCAATACCAGTTTGAAAAGTGAGAAAATAAAATAAAGGCAAACTAAATTAGTTCTAATTATTGGGTAACATTGACCTGGAAGTCCTTGATTTAAAAACTTGCATAATGTTTCTTTAAAACCATAATGTACTCACAACCTCCTAATAAACAAAGAACTCCCCTGTAAGAGTCTTCTTCTCAGAGCATGTTTATTTTTATTCCAGGTAGCAATAGCGAATCAGTGTTCTTCAGTCTGTAAAGTACATTTCACACAAAATGAATCAGCTTCTCCATTATTTTTTCCTAAGGAAAGTGCCACAAGAAGAGCTCTGTCCAGAAGCTGCTGCCCCGAGAGCCTTGGCAGCCACTGTTAGTCATGGTCAACAGCACTGAAGCGCTTTGTGGAACACAATTGCATTTGGAAGCAATAAATCTGCATTTCTAACAATTGTTTATGTAGGATGAAAATAGAACAGCAGAGAAAAGTGTTTGTAAATAGAGCAGGTTCTGTTGAATACACATTACCCAAGTCTTACTAGGAAAAATGAAGAGGCTGTGATGGCTGATTTTCTGACTACACAACTACTGGGATCTGAAATACCCTAAGATTTCCAGCAGTGGATGAGTCCTGTGCTGTGCTCCTGTTGCACTCTCATCCGCTGATGGAGCACTGTGAGGCACTGCCAGGGGCTGTGATTCCAATGCTTTGGAGGTGGTGGTGGAGAGAGAAGGATCTGAAGAGTCCTGCTGGTGTGGCTTCACAGGGGGTGGGGTTTCCACCATGTGAAATGCTCACTTGCCATCAGAATGTTAAAACAAGCTTCTGTGGCCTCCAAGTGATGTCCTAGAAGCAGCCATGCTCCCCATGGCATCTCAGTTCAAGCAGAGCAGAGACAGAAAAAGAAATACAGAGAGAAGTGGGGATGATGGGCCTGCTCACACTTAATTTTTTTGGTCTGAGCTAAGTTTCTACGTTTTCCAGTGACTGTTTTTTGCGGGACCCAGCCCTCCCCACAGTGGGCAACTGGTTTGCTTGTTTCTGACTACAGGCATCTTTGGAATCCCACTGAGGAAACTCTGGGTAAAGTATTCATGGTGGAAATTCCTCAGGTGTTAAAGTTTCTGGATATAAAGGATCAAGAACAACATTTTTCGTCCAATATTGAGTTTGTTTTCTAGGCTGTGGATAAAAATTGAGATGATCTGAACATTGTAAATGAGTGGGCTCATGGAAATGCTGTGTGAACAGGGTAACAAAAGTAAAATTAAAAGATCAGTGTAAGAGAAAGCAGAACAACACTAAATGTGTCTTCACTTGAATATCACTGACCTTTCCTAGTTGTATGACAGCGTGATAAATTCATTTTATTTTCTTACAGTGGGAGCTGTCCTTTCTTGTAGACAGTTTGCCCTGGCATTTCTGTGTGGTATGGCAGGTGAATACGGGATCCTTACCCACTGCTGTCTCTGCCTTTTGGAATTTCAGACACAGTGTGTTCTCTGGCAAACATAAAAAGCTAAGCTTGAAATCAAGCTGAGGAGAAAGCTGCTGTGTCTGCAGCTGTGGCTGTTAATGAAAGCCTCCTACTTTAAGAATAGCCATGGTTCCAACACCCTGCCAGAGCTGGTGGGGTTTGGGTGGGGCAGAGTGAGTGTGGAGTAAAAGAAAGGATGAAAGAAAGAAAACAGGAAGAAAAGAAAGGAGAAAAGAATGGAGGAAGAAAAGAAGGAAAAAAGAAAAATGAAGTATATTAGAGATGTGTCCATTTTATTCTTTCTGCTTAAGCTGTTTCTGCAAAAATTGTAGTCAGTACTTTATAATTTAAATTGTAAAGTTAGGGATTGATTTATTTTGCTGCACCCACCTCAGCACAGTGTTGTATGCCTGCTTGTACTCATCAGCAGCACTGCTTCGTGTTTGCCTAATGTATTTGGGAATATCATCATAATAGTTGATGTCTTCTATGAACAATAAACTTTTCTACTGTCACAGCACAAAAGGTCCTGTCTATTAAAAGCTGTCTTCCTATCCATTGTAGCTGCAAGATAGATTGCTTTCTGAAAGGAGAAGTAAAGCGGTCAGATAACAGCTACCTGGTTTCTGGTTATTTTGGTCCATTTCTCATGGGAAAGTGTATCACCCATGACAATTGTTTTCAAGCTCTTCCAATTAGAGGATTCTCAAAACAAAACCTGTTCATGAAGGCTGCTTCAAATGTAGTGCCTCTTCTTTCATTATGTTGGCTCATGATGTCAGAGGCTGATGTTGGTGGGACAGCAATAGAGGCTGAACCTTCCCACCAATATTCCATTCTGTTTTGCTGCTGTGTGGCAGGTGGCAGCAGAGGGCAGTCTGACTGAAAGGCATCTCACGTGGAGGTGCAGATGGAACTCCTCCTTGGGGAAAAGATGGCGCCCATTGACATTTGCCCATGAGTGCGGCACGCAGGCTCTCGTTCATCACTGTCAACAGTGCCCAGCTGATGTTTGTGACTGTGTTGAAGAAGAATGCTTTGTAGCTGATAGTTTGATCTATCAAGCAGTGCTCTTGTGCTCTTTGTATCTGTTGCAGTTTCCATGGAAATAAAAAAGTTCCATGGATATAAGTAGGAGGCATTACTTCTGGAGCAGTCCCCATGACTGCGGACTCCTGCTTAGTAATTCAAGCAGTGTCGATAGCTTTGTCACTATTTCTGGGTTACACAGAAGCAATATACTGTACAGCAGGTGAGTTTATAGCTGCTGATCTAGGGATCAGCTGAATGCATGAACACACGCTCACGTGAAATTGGGAACAGGGGCATTGTGTCTCCCTTCCCTGGTGCTTACAGTACGTGCAATGCTTCCTGACCCAGTTTGGTTTTACAAAGTCTCTGTGCTGTTTATGGAGGCCATGTCTAAGCTGGAATCGGGGATTTAATTTCACTAAATCTTTGCACTGAGTCAATCAGCAGGATGAACCCTTCTTCTCTGCAGACCCACGTCACTGTGCTCAGACCACAGAGGCCTGTGCTGTCCTGTAGCTCTGCAGTGTGTCCATCCTCTTGGAGTAGAGAACTTGGAGATGGGAAAATCTTTCATGTCTTCTGTTTTCAGAACTGAATTTCTGTGTCTTCTAAGCTGTGTGCTGCAGCAGTGATGATGTTGCTCTGCAGTTTCCAGGGGAGCAAATATATCAGCATGAAAATGAGCTGCACAGTTGCTCCCCTGTGGATATGTTCTTCATCTGAAATAAGTATCTTGTTAATGGAAGAAAAAATGGAAAAACTCTGACTGGCTTTTGGAAGGTGTAGGGCAATGCAATTAGGTTGGTGCCTCTCTCCTGCTGCTGAATGGGGCAGTGCTATTTTGCTTGGCAACCAGGCAGCTATCAAAAGAGTGGAGGGAAAGGATAAGCTCTGAATTAACGCACTTCTGGAGTCGGTTTAAATTTGTTTCACTGTTAGCAGGGAGAAATTTTAAGAAGGGCTGGATGCCAAGCTGGAAAAGGGTGAGAGCTAAGAGCAAGTCCTACAAGCTCAGGAAGAACCTATTTAACTTGTACATTATGTCTCTTGCGTACAAATCTGTCCTTTTCTGTATTTCTCAGATGTCTGTGCCTTAGGTTAGGCATTCCAGCATGCACGTCCTCTCTTCAAATCTTCCAAGAGATCTGCTGAATTAATCTGCCTATCATTTGCATTTTGAGAGCCTCATGACCAAGTGCTAAAGGTGTTTTAGGACCTGGAAATTCAAAAAGGAAAAGGAGTACCTCTCAAGATCTGACCTCGATGACATTCTAGGTGGTAGGCTGTTCCGCTTTCATGCTTAGGCAGGTCATCTTCTGCCCTTAGCTGGCAGACTGTAGCTTCAGATGTTACATGTTAGCCTGTAAGGTTTTAATATGTGAGAAAGAGTGGGTGTATTGGAGAAGGAAAACACACAGCAGGCCTGGAAAAATTGGAGTTACAGAGGATCCCTGGAAATTCTGGGGCAGCCATTTGCTGATGTGTTCATCATTCACTTGTTTCTCTGCAGCTTACCAGGAAGTTATATTAGCAATTGTAACTAGTTTACCCCATTCCTGATTAATTACTTACTACTATCATTTAATTCAGAAAATAAAAATAAACCAAGTCAAAAACGAGCTAGAACTTGTTGTCATTATTAGCATCATTTAAATAGTATTTAAATCAACATGCTATTTTTAAGAATTCCCTTTCTTCCAAGAGTGGTCATTTGAAGATGCAGCCTGTGGTTGCACCACTGATTTACAGAGCTGTGTAATGCTCACAGTTTTATTCTGTTGATGGAAGGTCTCAAGGCCATGCTTGCTCAGTAAAGCATGAAGCTGACACTTATGATTCTGAATTCTCTCCTCTCAGGGAGTACAGAGCTATCAGAGATCACAGAGAGAACATCCCAAGTTGGAAGGGACCCATCATGAACATTGAGTCACTCCTCCTGAGATTATCATCCTCAGTGCTTATCCTCTGCCTTGGTCCAGGCCCAAGACTTCGGATGCCATATTTTTATCTATTTGTGCAGACAGAGTGGGGAGAGGAAATACATCCCTGTGCAATTTTAGTATCCCAAGGACCAATGGGTGATATTAGTGTCAGGTCTGAGGTAGCGGAGAGCAATGTGTTGCATTGCTAAGGCAGACCAGATTGTCCCCTTAAAGATGGTGAGGGTACAATAAGAAATGGGTATTTGAAGAACACCTCTGGTCATACAGGACAGAGATACTGACCATCAGCAGATGTCCTCATCCCCGCATCCAGTGTGCCATAGCATCTTCCTCACCATGTTATTACATGGATAGCTGGTGAGCTAGAAGCCGTAATGTTGAGAGCAGTCACAGAATCACTGTGGTCCTGCTATGCTGTGCTGCAGCCCACTGGGATTTCCCTTCCTCCTTCATTCTTGAATAGAGGTATTAGAGCTACCCTGATGGGAAGAGAAGAGAGGGTTTGACAGCAAATTTGGAAACAGAAAATCTCAGGATGCCTGAGCTGAAAATCAAGCACCTGGAAAATGTGAATATGTGATACAAGAAGAATATTCTTGTGAAGGAAGCAGGAACATGCCAGCAACAGTCAGAGTGAAAGGATCCTTGAGATTAAAAGAGAACCAGGTAATGGGAAAACCCAGGGGCCAGCTAGAAGTCAAAAGAAATTAATGAACGCATCTCTGTCTGTGGAGGATATTTTTCTCCACAACCCAGTGTTCCTCACAGCCCCCAAAAAGCACACAAGCACTGTACCTTTGGAGGCTATGGGCTTAGGCTGTGAAAGCATTCATTAATAACCTCTGTCTGCTCCACGTGAGCGACAGGCATTGCTCTGAGCTGTGATGGTATCAGAGTCATCTTCCTCTGCGCTGGAGGAGCAGTGGCACTGCAGCACCTGAGTGGGTGAGGATGCTACGAAGCTTGAGGTATTTCACCTGAGAAATGGAATGTTGCTTAACATGCAGCTCTCCAGGGGCTCAGCAACTGCTCAGCTTCTTATTACCTGGATCAGTTTCCCAAGTCTTTCTGCAGCTTAGGTTGTTCCTAAATTCTTCCACCTCCCAGATCCCAGCTCCCAGCAGCTCTGTGTTGCCTGCAGAACAGGAATAATTCTTCCCAGTATTGGCTGGCTGGCAGACAGACTTCTCCTGAGCACTGATCTTTCTTTCATGGCATTCATAGAATCACAGAACAGCCTGGGTTGAAAAGGACCTCAAAGATCTTGTAGTTCCAACCCCCTGCCATGGGCAGGGTCACAGCCAGCAGAGCAGGCTGCCCAGAGCACAGCCAGCCTTGCCTTGAGTGCCCCCAGGGATGGGGCATCCACAGCCTCTCTGTGCAGCCTGTTCAGTGCATCACCGCCCTCTGAGTGAAAAACTTCCTCCTAATATCTAACCTAAATCTCCCGTCTTAGTTTGGAACCATTCCCCTTTGTCCTATCACTATCAGCCCCATTCTCCTTTTGCACTGCTGTTGTAATGCCCCAATTCCTTATCACAAGAACTTTGCAATCTGTAATCAGAAAGAAATGTGGATTCTTTAAAGTGCATGGAGAAGCCAGAGACAAACAACTTGCATTGCAAACAGAATCCATTTAAACTTTTTTATTTTCATTGCTGTAAATCAAATACAGTGTCACAGAGGAGCTGACAAGAATACATTGAGGTCACAGTCCTACCTAACAACAGCATCAAAACTGTGTTTCAGACTGGGGAAAGGGTAAGCCTAAGTTAATGTAAGACTAAGTTAACCACTCATTTCCAGTTTCTAACATGCTGTTTTAAGATGCACCGTGTTCTGCTAAACCAGAAAAGGCAACAGAGAACTTATAGTAGACAACAGTGTGGCTGTATGACAAGAAAATGGATTAGATAAACCTAGTGTACCTTCTCCAGCTCTAACATCTATGATTACAGAAAATAGTGCACCTGAGCACAGTTGGGGCCTATTGATTTCTCTCTTTGGTGACTTAAAACAACAGAGAATTTTCCTTCATCCCTCATCCAACCTCTTCTGAAGAGGACTTCACCATCTTCTCCTGTATCCCTTTGCCGGAAAAATTCATCCATCTGTGTATGCACGGGCAATCTTTTCCAAACCAAATATTACTTTCCTACCCTGCATTTTTTTGTGTAGCAGATTTTGATTGATAAGTAAGACGCTGCTATACTGCAGCATTTGGATGATGAGGCTGTGAGGTGACAAAGTAGATAGACAAGCAGAGTATGTGTGCGTCTGGGTACACAGCTGCTGGGCCCCACAGTGAATGGAGGATGAAGTCACAGGCTGGGATCCCTGTTCTGTATCCTAGGATCCTGCTCATACTGAAGACTGTGAGAAAACAGTTTTATAACACATGAAAGTGCAGTAATAAGCAGAGTACTGTGTGCAGAGGGAGAGGGAGAGGGGGAGGGGGAGGGGGAGGGGGAGGGAGAGGGAGAGGGAGAGGGAGAGGGAGAGGGAGAGGGAGAAGGAGAGCTCACAATAAAATGCAAAATCCCTTTTGAACCCCCAGCAACACAGAAAAATTTCTGGCTTCTGCCTACATATACAGGACAGATGCTATGTATTTGTAGGGAAATACTTAATTTGTAATTAAGGTTTCTTCCTAATGAATCTACAGTTCCTCCTGCCAAAATTAATGGGGAAGACACTAAGGGATATACAGATAATTGCACACATACCTGGAAATGATTCTATTCTGCTCCTGTGCTGTTTTGGAGCACTACCAACAGATCTGAAAACAGAAAGCCAATCCTAACACTGGGTTTCAGCTTTAAAATAGGTGAACATTCAGGGACTGTAATTCTGATGGGAGTGACACTTCTGCCTTCAGTCAGAAGCCCAAACCTTCGTACTGCAGATGTTGACTAGCACAGCAAACAAACTGAAAGTGTCAGTGAAATAGATGCTTGCTCCCTAGTTAGCATGTGGAATACAGGAGCTGCGACAGTGACAAGTATGCTGATGAGAGGACCAAGACATGGACAATACTTCGTGTGTGTGTTCCTTGGTCCAATTTGTTAATGAATTCCCTGAGAAGAAATCAGTCTTTCTCTGAATTGCTCCCACATGATCTGTCATCATGTCTATGTTGCAGATTATCCTCAGCTACATCGTCTTAATCACTACAGCATTTTATTCCAACAGAGTGCCTTTTAGAATTATGTTCATTTATTCCTCTCTTGAAATCTGGACACTGGTTGAAGCTGAAAAGTAGAAGGATTGAAATATCTTGTTCTGGTTCTACACTGTCTTTCCAGTATTCTTTGGAATTTCTTTTCTGAGCAGACAGGGGCCTTTGTTTTCATCAGACTGTAATTTTATTTTGTTCTTTTCCTTTCTTTGCTGCAGTTAAAACTAAACATTGTGTGATTCTTGAACACCTGATTCCAGAACGCTTCACTGACTCAGATTCCACAGGAAAGATATATGTGCCAAGGAGGCAGTACGAGACCTCCTGCTCAAATCCACATCTACCTTTTCTCCACCTTGCATGGAGCCCCAAGCTGGGCAGCACACTGATCCCTTCACCCCAGCACATCCTGCAGGGCATGCGTGGCCCACAGCTCTGCACGCTGCTCAGGGTCTGGACTGTTCTCCAGCCCATCACCAGCTGGCACACAACAGCCCCGTTCAGCCTCTCCCTCTCCACATGCAGCATCTTGCTGGGAGTAGTTTCTGGCCCATTCTAATTCCCAGCCATGCCCAAGGGTTGCTGCAGACAGTGCTCACTGAGGGGATGGGAAGCCAGGACAGGACCGTCCTCTCTGTCTATTGGTAATTAGGATGGAGCTGTGGGGCCTCAGCCAACGTCCTCAGCACTGCTCAAGTTGTTCATGTCAAGGTTGCCTGAGGTGGGCACTGGTGTAGCCATGCACAATGCAGCTAAATAATTTGCTTCAGGAGAAGGTTCCAGTTCAAAAACAAAACAGGATAATACAGGCAAATATTTACATGCTAGATCAGATTGCAGCTTTAAAGGACCCAGATTGCTGTAGGTGAACTGATGAAACTGGAGTCAATTTGTGGTGTGTCTATTGAGGAGGACTTTTATAATGCATCGGTTCTTCTTCCCTTCAGCACAATCTTAATATGTGTGCATGTCCCACTGATTTTAGTTAATACTTGAGGTAAAATTATTTCTCTCTTGATGACAATGCATTGCTCCCTAGCAGTGAGGCTGGCAGTGGAACCCTCAGTGACTGGAAAATGTTCCCTGAAGAATGTCTTTTCTAACTCCATTCCAGATGGGATATACAATCTTTTCTTAACACCTCACAGTGTCATGAAAGATTTTACTGCACAAAACTCAGAAACTGACTTGTTACTGGATAGTAAATGACTCACATCTCCAAACGTGAGCACGAATGGGAGGGTGGTTTTGTTCATAAAGAGACTCAAGCCACTGTGACAGCCACCTCCCTCGTGTGTTCCCTCACACCTTTACAGGGTTCTTCTCCTTGGAAGCGTCCTGGTGCTGCTAGATGTAAGCACCTATGAGGAGGTGCATTGTGAAGGGGAGGCTCAGGAGCTGCAGAAATGCTCCCGAGCAAAGCAGCACTGCTGGTCTGTGAGACAGGGGCAGCTCGCTCCTGCTGAGCTGGCAACCACGCGGGGATGCACTTTCTCCAGAGCTGGAATGGTACAGTGAACTGCAAAATACTCAGCAGCCATTTTTCCTGCTGCCAGTGAGGGCTTAATAAGGATAAAATTCTCAATTAAATGGATCAGGCTCTTAAAGTCACTAATAAGGGAAGCAGAGGGCACAGCCTCCGATTGGATTGTTCATTAGGTGCAGTGACTGCCGTGCAGAAAGTGACCTCCCACCTCCACCAGAAAGCAGGCAGCGAGGGCTCCCAGCTTCCCTCTTCAGGGAGCTCTGTCAGCTCCATTCAGAGCCAGAGAAGAGTTTAAAGGTCTAATAATGGGAAAGAAAGGGTTTTTAAAGAGAAATTTAAAAGAGAAATTTAAGAGAAATGCCTTGCAAATGCAGCATCATTGTCGTGCTACATCCTCTTTTGAAATATCAGCAAGAAACAACTAAGGAGTAGCACTTCTAATGTATAATTGATGGCTTGCAGGTATCTCCAAACTTAGAGCAATTAGGCCCAGGGTGCACCATTACTTATTCATCGCCATCTGGAACGTAGAACTCTGTAAGCCCTGCGATGGTTTGTGTTTGCTTGGCAGAAACTGCAAGTTTGGTGTCTAAGTGCTGCCCGATGCTGCAGAAGGTAAATTTTTAATAGTATCCCGACATTATGCGGCTGAGTGAGACAGAACAAACATGGTGGATGGTCAGAGCACAGGAGAAAGCAGATAATGCGAAGTATGAGGAAGACGGTGTCCCTCTGGAAGAAAGAGGACAGAGAGCACCTCCAAATAAATCCGCAGTGTTTTTGTTGTGTCAGCTGAGAGGCACGGCATCCATCCTTGGTCACAGTGTGTGGCAGAGGAACAGCTGTGGTTCAGCTCTAGGTAGGGCTCAGAGGACTGAAAGAACTGTCGCTGGGAGAAATCAAAGAACCTTTCCCTGTCCTCTTCTGTGTTTAAGAAGAATCAGCATGGGGATGGGTGGGGCTGGGAGAGAAAATGCTGTCTCCCAGGGATACCTTTTCAAAACTCTTCTTGCTATTCTTTCGAAAACATTCTCACTGAAAATGGAAAACAGAACAAAAACGTGAATAACAGACATTGAAATCCTGAATGTGAATCAAAACACTTTGTCTGTTATTGCTGTAACCTCATAATTTGCTGGGGAGCCCAGCGGACGATGTGTGAGTCTGAGGGTGATAATACTTGGGCTCGTCAGTGTTTGTCATCTCATCAAACAACATTACCACGTAACTGAAGCCCTAAGCAAACGCGTGGCTTACCTTTGCTCCTGCACATGCTGCTCTGAAGAGATTAGAAGTTCATGCTGGTCTAACAGCACACACTGTAATTCTCTACCAGGCTCCTGAAGCATCATTTATTAATACCACTGAAATCTTTAACAGTACATTTTAAACCAATTCAGAGGGAAAGGCAATCACAGTTTTACTCCAAATGGAATTATAACCACGTCCAATGGATGAGTTTAGTGCAAACCCCACTCGCATGGCACCTTCTGCTTTCAGGCAGTCAGAGAACAATGACCGCTGGACAGCAGCAGTGTGCTGCAGCAGGCTCAGGGTGGCTGTGAGCATCCCATCCTCACACAGCAGCAGCTTTTCAAGGGCTCACAGGGAGCTGAGGGCTCAGGGCTCCTCCTGGAGATGCATGGAGCTGAGGATGAGAGCCACGTTGGCCACATTGAGTGTCCCCTGGTTATTTCCACACGGATTCCCTTTTGTCACGGTCTCGAGGTCTGGATCACTCTAAAAATCTGCTCATTGCATTGCTTTTCCTCCTGCAGTCATTCTTGCACAACTGTTTTTCAGCCTATGTTTATGTGTGAAGGTCACGGGGAGGACTGGCTGCGATAAGAGCCCCAGTGCCTTCCCTCTCCTTCTGCATTGTTCTTGCTAATTCAGTGCTGATTGAAGATTGATAGAACTCGGGAGATCAAAGTCTCCTCTCTCCCATGACAGTTCAAACTTCTCCTCAGGGCAATTCTGGTTTGACCCAGGTGCAGTGCAGGTTCCAAATCCATTAAATCCTTCTCTCCTCTGATGAATCTCATTGCTGCGAGTTTTGCAAATGGAATTCCGCAGTGGACGGCCATTCTCTCAAAATTAAACTGTCATCTCACTGCTTCTGGTCACTTGGCTGAACTCAAATCACACCTGAGAGTGCTCTGCAAAGCCCGTCCAGTGACTGCTCATTGTCACCCAGTTGCTGAACCACCCTTTGAAGTCTTTGGGCCCATCCATCGTCTAATTCAATGCGGCAAGAAAAGGGACATCTCCTTCCAGGTAGTCTAGGTGCAGTGTCACTTGTTTAAAGCTACTCAGGGTCTGGAATACTTCAAAATCCAAATCCACACATTTAGATGAATGTTGCCTTTGGAGCAGAGAGGCCAGGCTGCCTCGGATAAATCACCTTTCCACATGTACAAGTCGAGTGGTTCACAGTAAATGGAGCAACAACGTGGCCACTGTAAATCCTGCTGGGTCACTCATCACACTCAGTTCATCACAGAAACATCACTTCTGCTAGAATGTTCTGCTTGAATTGGGGTGATTTGTGTTAGTGTTGTGGGGGGGGTTAATTAAAATGAATTCATTTTTTGTGTATGTAAATACACATACAAACATGCAACTTAGTAAAGCAATAATTTTGTATGATAGAAGTGGAAAATACGCTGCTTTTAATATTTGCATAGATGAGCTTGGGTCTGTACAGCTTTCTTGTGTTCTTGTTTTGAAACAGTAGTGCTGTCATTACTATATCAATATATTTTATGTCTATATATATAAGAAAAAATTTAATAATATATATTACATGTATCTGTTTGACTATGGAGAGGTGAATTGCATTTCTAGTCTTTTCCTGGTGTTCCAAATGCAGGCCATGCCACATCTGTGCAGCTCATATTCCATCGTTTTGGGGCATGGAAGGAAGTTCTTTTGCTTTTGTTGGAGTCCAGAGACTACATGGAAGCTCTAAATTTATGCCAAAAGGGCCAAGCAAAACAGCTTCCCCCACTTTTCCCTGTGGGCAGGGGACCATCGTGTGGCTGTGAGAAGCACTGTCATGGTTCATAAGGTTGGCAGTGTTGATGGACGTCATCTTGAACTATGGTTCATGCTATGTCCTCATGCCTTCTGAACACCTCCAGGGACGGTGATGCCACCACTTCCCAGGGCAGCCTGTTCCCCTGCCTGACCACCCTAATGTCTCTTCATGCCCGACTTAAACCTCTTCTAGCAAAACTGGAGCCCTTTTCCTCATGTCCCATCACTTGCCACCTGAGAAGAAGCAGGCTCCTCCTCACTGCAACCTCCTTTCAGGTATCTGGAGAGTGCCATCAGGTTCCCCCTCACTCTCCTTTTCACCAGACTGAAAAAGCCCATCCCCTCATGCTGAAGGCTAAATCCGAATGCAGGAGTGGGCTCTCACTACTAGATCAAAAAACTACTAGATCAAAAAACAGATACAACCACCTGAAAACCCCTTATCACTAAGGATTTCCATCAGTTACTTCTTTTGGGAACCACCTTGGTTGTCAGTCTTCTTCAAGACCTGTGCCTTGATATCTTTGTGTTCTGAATGGACCTTCTCTCCTCACATTTGTACAAAAACTGAGCTCTCTCCCTGGACAGAATAGAACTCTAAATTATTTCACACTGCAAAATCCCTTCCAGCCATCCCTTCCATCCTCTTGAGATGTTCATTATGGAAATGAACAGCAAGGAAAAAAAAGCACACTTTACATTCTTACAACCATATAAAAAGTAACATTTTCTCGTTTCATAAGTTATCGTGAGCATGCTTACTCAGCTGTGAAGAAGGGGACTGCGGTTGTCACTTTTGCTCTCACATCACAGTGCAGAAATAAGTAAGAAATCACTGGGCTGAGGCTGGAGCTGCGCAGCACAGCCCCTGATAGCTCTCCAGACACATGGCTGAAACCGAGGGCAGAACAGCCAGAAATAAAGCCGAGTGCACGTTCATGTTCTTGTTCCCACTTCGCCTTTTCAAGCACTTAAAAAGCTTTTCTCAGTCCTTAGTGTTACCTCTGCAACACAACTTCATAATGAAGGCTGGGAGGAGGCCCCATTGGAGCAAAACCATGCAGAAATGTGCTTAGATGCAAGGAAGTGCTCCAGCCTGTCCCTGCTCAGCCAAGTGCTCGGAGGTTGTTGGAGTGCTCAGCTGTCCTGAGGCCTTGTTAACAGACACACTGAGGTTGCTTCTCTCTTGGAGCTCCATACCTTTGTCTACGTGGGACACCATCGCATCGGTGCTGTCTGAGCTTCGGTGTGGTGAGAAGCAAAGGACGTTACAGTCATTCTGTGCCTGAATTAGCATCGCTCCGTGTTGGATTAGAGCTTCACCACTGATTCATTGAATTTCACAGAGGGCTTTTCCTGAATTATTTATTAATTTATTTTCAAGATGGAAATGAGGATGTCTCTTGATATTTGCCCACTGACTGTAGAAACATGGATTCTGTTTCAGGAGTGTTGAGGTTTGTCATTCATTCCATTTAAAACATAAACTTATATTGCAGCTGTCCTGTAAGCAGTGCTTGGCTTCTGCCCAGGGAGATTTTCCTCTGACCAAACTATGAGGACGCTACAGAGAAAAGTCCTATGTAAGGTCTGGAGGCTGTCATTCTGTTTTTTGGCCTTTTTTTGTTGTCAGCTCAGAGCTCTGAGAAGCAATTCTTGTTTTTTTATGTCTAATCTGGTGCTCAAGCTATGGGACAGCATAGCGGAACCTGTCTATTAAAGCTGCATTTGCATCCTTGTGTACTTCAGAATATGAGCGTGAGCAGCCCGACACCTTCGTCATTGCAAACCTAACCCTATTTCACACTTAGCAGGATTTGAAAATTGAACTCAGAAATAGCTTTAGCGAATATTTTACCATCAGGTTCTGCTCAGAGGCAGGTGGACGTGCAGCCAGGCATCGTGCACTTTACCAGCCCTTCCATTGGGTGGTGGGAACTGTCATCATTTCTGAAGAGCAGAGCCCATTCCTGCCTCTCTAGAAAATATATGCAGTGTTGGTACTGCGAGGCTGTAGGTAGGGAGATATGCCTCACCAAATAGTATTAGACTAAATTCTGTATCTTAACCATACCAAACATTTCGAAATAATTACAGAGGCAGAAAGTCAGGTCTGGGGAAGCACAATGTTCTTTTCTGGCTGCTTTTCTTAGCTACCCCTATCGAATAGAGGTTGCTGTAACAGATGCAGGCATTCAGATTGACATTTAATTTATCCTCTGAATTAAAAAGGGATGATAGAGTTTAGTTCCAGTTAAAAAATGCCAGCGCTCTGTCACTAAGACTTATTTCTATCAAAGTCACATTAGTATTCAGCTGTTTGCAATTAGCCGAGCTCCCCATGCAAACTCCCTCAATAAATAGTTTAATAACAGCGAAAAGAACATGTGGGCCTACCCTTCTTGGGGAAGAACAATTAATTATGTTGAGAAATTAAGCCACAAAGAGATTACTCAAACATTATATTTCTTTTAATTTTAAGTAATGAGCTGTAAAATCTAATCAATGTGCCTCCAAGGGAGCTGTACTCTTGGGTTAGAGCAAACGCCATTTGGTCCATCTGAAAGACTGCTGACTGATAGGGCATTGTGCTGTTATCTGTCTATACTTAATTAGAGATGTCATATCTAGGCCTACATAGTCTGCTGAACATCGGGGATGTGCATAAATAAAGATGTTTATTGCAGGATGGACATAGTAAACACAGCTAGAATTGAGCAAGAATAGAAAGAAGAAAACAGAAGTAATAGAAGAGTCAGAAAAGGATAAAGAAGCTGACATGAAATTCAGTCATCTTGTATCTACTTCTCATCTTTTTCTGAGTTAATGCTTTGTTTCTTTAAAAAAAACAAACTAATCTCATGATCTTATGCAACCAACAGATGAGGTCATCCCAGAGACAACAGAAAGGATGTAGAATTTAGAGGGGAAGGAACACTGAGTTTACTGGCATGTGAGCTTCTGATCTTGGCAGGTCACCGTAGCACTCAGACTCTTCTGTCACCCTCAGTATTTCTCATGACTTAACACGAGAACTTTTAATTGGAAATGGAATACTGAGTGTTTTATTGGGGTTCCACAAAGTTCACATGCAGACCCCTTAACAGGACCTGATGGATGACTGCATGTAGTGGGATCTATCTACTGAAGGACAGCTTTTGCACTGCACTCACTGATCCTACACAGCATTCATGTGTACAAGCACTTGTGCATGCCCAAGGGCTTTGAATTGTCTGAAATGTGCCTTGCTTTTCAACACCGAGAGAATGGTGTGTGGTCTGGGTTACTACAGTGGGCTGTTACCTGAAACAGTACAAAATTCAGCATTTGAAGTTAGAGCTTTGGAGCCAGAAACTGGGATTATATGTACAATGAAAAGGACGAAGTTCATTTTCTTCTGAGATCCATACCAGAAGAAATGTCTACAACACAAAAAGATAAGGAAGCTCATGAGAATTATGACACAGCAGAGCTTAGAAACCACAGCCTTACTGCTGTGAATTCCTGTGACCCTGCAGGATGGCAAGGAGGTCAGAAGAACATTGGATGTTTTCATATCTGAACTGATAGAAAGCTCTTTTGGCTCTTACAATGATAATGGTTGTATCCTTGCTAAATATACCACTCTTTGATTTCCTACAGCTGCCCTCCCAGGGGAGAGAATGGCCCACATCAACATCTACGGTACTCTGACTCAAAAAAAATAGATGAGGCAGGTTTATGTGTGAGTTGGGTATCAAAATGCAGCCTAGCCACTGGAATGGAGCACAGCTAAATTGAAGCAGATGACCTTCTCATTGCATTTCACACCTGTTTTTCAAACTGCTTTCCTCAAAAAGCTTATTTCTTGGTCAGGCAGTTCTGTGTGTCACAAGCAAGAGAAGCCCAGAGGTGACTGAAGGGACAGGGAAAGAAAGTGCCTAATGAATAACTACTCCTCAGAGCTAACAAGAATAAATCCCCCCCTCTTTGCGGACACCCTTAAACTGTCATAAATAATGGCCCGTGGCAGTACAAACACGCTGAGCATAGAGCATGTATTAATTGAGGCAGGTCCACAGCATGGCTTTGCTGAAGCTGGCCCATTCTGCATGCCTTTACCCCTTATAACTGCTTCTTTTCCCAGGTGACATCTTATCAGGTAAACATTGTCCTGGCATCCCATAACATGACAGAATGTCATTAGATAAAGGAGAAGGTCAATAAAATAGAAACCCAGTTTAGAAACAATGCTTGAGCCAGAGACATCCCAGCACGGGGTGAAGCAAGGAGCAGCCTGGCCATGTTCAGCAGACCATGGTCAGCAGAAGGGTGCCCCACAGCCACGTCCCGTCCTGTAATGCTCACATGCCAGAAGAAACTCAAATCGTTTATGTTGAGATTTGTGGACTGTTTCCTTTCATCCACAGATCCCCATTTCACTGTCTTGACCCTCTGGTGAGCACAGAGAGTTAGAGAAGCCTCCCTTGAAAGAGGTTGTGTGAAGATAACAGGAAAAGGGAAGGGCTTTGTCTCTGACCTGTTTCACTGGGCTGCAAGGGATGTTGGCTACAGCAAACGTTGCTGCAAAGGGAGTTCCTTTTTCTGCTACTTAGGGCCACTTCCCCCAGTGAATCACTATGATGAAAGAAGGAAGCACCTTGATCAGTGGCCTAGAGGTAAGAACTGCTTTTATTGTCTGTTCTCCAGAGCTCTCAGAGGAAGATTAGGATGAAGGAAGATCTTTGAAGGGATCAAAAATATGTGTCAGAACTGATTTACACCAACTGAGGATTTGCCCTTATACCTCCATCCTGGCAGATTTGTTTTAACTCTGACAGACTTCATTAGAGTTGATCTCTGGATTTTAATTTACAAACCCTTCTGCACACAAACTATGGCAGTGGCCACGTGCTGCTGTTACAGGCACCACTAGCAATATTTCAGAAACCTCTCCTCCTTTCTCATCTATGAGGAAAAGATCTTCTGCCACCAGTCAGCTGAAAGGCCAACTGTGGTTACAACCAGAACTGATATCTGCATGGATGCTTTAACTCAGCCTTTCTAAATACTTAACCTGTGTTCATAATGATACTAGTTAAAACTGTGTGACACTTGGTGTCTGCGCTTTCCAAGGGTATGGATTTCCCTCTCTTGACCATAGCTTATACTGTACATGGTTATTATTTTAACTACTGCTTGCCAGGCTTTTTGCTCTGATACCTTTGGACATCCCCAGAATCCTTTTTGTCCCTCACTCCTAAACTGACGACAACCTCTAGAAACGCATTAGTGCATGCTGAGCAGCCTCGCTGCGTTGATACAGCCTAGCTGCTGCATTACACAGAGGCAGGAGGAAGGTGAGCCAAAGGCTGCCAGGATGGAGGCTGAGATATGTCTAACCAAAGGCAGGGAAGTATTGCATGCTACCACGCAGCTATGAGGTGCTAAGGGTTAACAATCCTCTTGCTGACTGCTACAGAAGAGAAATAGAAAATCAATAGAAAAACCCAAGAGAAAGCAGAATAAACCTTCTCTCCATGTCTACCTTTTATAAAGCTGACAAGTTTCTCTAAGTTAAAGTTTTAATGTCTATCTACTCAGCAAAGTGTTTAGGCATATATTAACCTTCTGGGTATACTTATGGCTCCTGATAAGGCCCCTTTATTTTTAAGCAGGAATTACGTAAAGTTTTAAGTGCCCTCTGAAAAAAGAACCTCAGCAAATTCTGGAAGCTCTGTGTACAGTTTTCTCCCGTAAAAGACTTTATTGATTTGCCGTAGTTTACTTTATCTCCCCTACAATTTCCTGGCATTACTCCTCCGCAAATTAAAAAAAAAGTCCTCTGTATTTCACTACTGCAAAATCATCTTGATCTGAGAGAAGGCAGATACAAACAATGATATGTACATACATTCTTTCACAGAGGCAGTGAAGACCTATTCATACGGATAGTGCTATCAGTAGAAATGCTATCGGTGTTTCCTTGTCAGTGCTGCGCTATCAGTCACCTGCAAGAAGAGAAAAAGTACTCATGCAGTTTTGCTGCAGGGAGCAGCTTGCTGCAGGATGGGGACACTTTCCAGTAATTTTTTCTTTCTTTTCCTTTCATCACTACTTCTGCATTAGACATAGGCTGTCTTCTGGAGAGGATGAGCATTTCCAATATCAGATATTATCCAGTGGTTATTTTAGTGAGTTTGATTGAGTGGATTCAGTGCTGGACAGTGACACCTGAGCAGACGAGCAGATTACAGGGTTGGGAACACGTATTTCAGCAAGAACCCCTCAGCCACTGGTCTAATGGAAGCCCCTTCTCTACAGGATCCTATCGTATCTGTGAGGTAGCTTACTATGCATGTATACCTCTACTAGATTCATGTTTTGAAGCAAGATCAGGCATCCAGACAGCTGTCACAATGGAAGTACATACCGTAGTTCATATTTTCTTTTGATCGCTACTTGAATTTTGATACTTACATTTCAGAAGCTCCTTTTTAAAATAAAAATGTCCCATAAACTTTCCTTCTGACTCATACACACTGTAGAGAAAAGAAGCCGTGACTAATGAGTACTGCAAATGTGGGAGCACGGTCTCTCTTTGAGAAACAAGCTTTTCTATTAGCTAAGATCAGAATTAAACAGTGATTTCATCACGGTCTGCAATGCCTACAAACATATACTGACCGCGGTTATAGATGCTTCACTGCAGTACAGGAATGTTTAAGATGCAGTACCTGGAACTGAAGCCAGACAAAACTTACATTGGGGGAATTACCACTGTAACAACCTCAAAAGCAGATTGTGACAGTCTGTCACAAAGGCTTTGGAAGGATAAAAAATACAGGCATTAAACTCAACTGACCGCCCGCAGAAACGATGGTAGGATGCTGAAATCCTGCGTCCAGCGCTGTGTGGGGTGTCAAACAGCACAATCACAATGGCTATTTTTGCCTTCCCCTCTTTGAGCTATGCTTGAGAGAGATACCATTTACTGAACAAGATTTAAAAATACATTTTATTCATAATAACCACTTCTGTGATATTTCTCAGCTATTGCATGTCTTCCATATAGATTTCAAATCCCTTGACTTGAGGACAGGGTTTCCCAGGCAGGTGAACTTGCTCTGTGTGAAACATGCATGGTCCCTAGAAGGTGCTGCATTTTAATATGAATGTAGCAATGTAAAAACATGAGGCCAACTTTGAGTTCTTGACTGTTACTATAACTTGAACCATTAACTTCTCTTTAACTGTCCCTCATCTTTTATTTTTTTCAACTCTAATTTAGTAAAAATACTTTTTACTTTTTGAGGTTAATTAGAAATATTCACTGACCTGCCCTGGGTTTGATAGATGAAAGAGTTTTCAAGTTCTGAATACCTTCTAATGTTATTGTTTAAAATGAAAACTTGCAGTGGTACAATGGTATGGAAAGTACTGCAATAATAATGGGGTGATGAAGTCTTTGAGTACAGCAAATGAGAACAAACCCAAACGCAGCAGCCACAGATGGCAGAACTGAACAAAAAGAGCTACTTACCTTCAGAAAGCCTCAGGAAAACAGGGATCTCCGTAAGAGATTCCCTTGGCTCCACTGCCAACCCTTAAATGAGGGCTGGGAAGGAGTGGATCCTGGCTCCAGCCCTGTGGTTCCTCAGGTATGTTAGGTCCCCTGGGCTGGCCCTGCCTTCCCACCACATTGCTGTTCAGACTGCGACTGAGCATTTTCTCTACAAAACTTATAAATGATTTGACATAGAAAGATCCAGAAAAACAAAATGTCATGATACTCTGTGTAAAATCTGAAAGGCTAGACATTCATTATTTGCTCAGTTAGAAGTCAATGCAATATGTAGTGCTATGTGCATATATGTACACTCAAACTAGCTCTAAGCAAATTAACTTGTGAAGCAGTACGGTTGTACCAGCTGAATGTAACTATTATGCACAGCAGATAATTGATCAAAATGTATGGCTTTTAATTCCTCCAATATCTAGTCTAGTCGAGTGGCAGTTTTTGAGGCTGCTCAGAGAACTGATCATATGAATAATATTGTTTAGCAAGTGTAGTACAATTTGTTCAGATTTAGATCATCCAGTTACAATCAGAAGGTTTTTAAGAAACACAACTATGTAGTATTGTGAAACCTGTGTTTTGTACAAATGACCAACAAGACTTTGATGGTTAAGTGGAGCCATTTATCATCATATTCGTTTCTGGGTAAAATATCTAATGCTTGTGTTTCCAAAGAGCAACCCATGTCAATGAACAGTAGTAAGATGTAGAATGTATGAGTTTTATCAAAACTGCTCTGTTCAAGTCAGTGAAATCTGTAGATAGTTCTCCATCAGGAAATTACCTTTGAATTAAGCCCTTCTTTTCATTGTTGTGTGATTTAAGAAAGAAGTACTTGTAAGGATTTGCCCAAGATGATCCCGTAAAAATGAGAAATCTTTCAAAACAACACTATTAGAACTAACAGAATAAAATAATACTTCAGATTAAATACTACTCAGTTCCAAGATCCCATTTTATCTTTAAGTGCAGCCTGCAGGCTTGAAAATCTTGAAGAAAATAATTCATAATGGAATTGTTTTCTGTGTGAATCTTATCACAGGATACACTACTCTGTATACCTAAACTATTCTGGCATGATGCCTTTTAAAAGCTTTTGCATTGGTGTAAGACTGATAAAAATGAATGATCTACAAATTCATATTAACATTCACACAGAGGAAATAAGGGAAATTCTTGATTAAAAAGCTGTTTTTAATTAACTAGGATCTGAATATTAGCTTAAAGCATGCTGATATATTTGTGAACATTATCAGAGTAGTAATGCAGGTAGAACTGTCATTTAGGGTGGGAATCAACTTCAGAGTCCTAGAGCTTGACTCAGTTTCCTTAACAGATGTTTCTTGTGCCATTTGGTATTTCCTGGAGATTCCTGTCTAGCAGAACGTCATGGTGTCCCTGTAGGGATGCCCTGCATGCTTTAGAATGTCTCAGGTGGTCCAACATGACTAGATTTAGACAAGTTTCTTGTAAACCCTGTGTGACATATCACACATCCTTGTGCAGATGTCTCTTGTATCCTAGGCTGTCTGTAGAGGTGACAGACCTATAAGGGGTTTTATCAGAACGTCTTGAAGGACCTGAAGCCAGACATTGAAGTACGAGGAAACAAAAAGCAACAGCAATATGCTGCAAGAATCTGCATCTCCTGAGGTTCCTTCAGCCCTGAACCATATAATGCCCCGATGATAACTGATGTGCTGTTACAGCTGATGCTCAGCTCTAACTCCTATTGCATATGGTTGAATCTACTTCTTCCTTTTTTCAAATGTCTAATGGCAAAATGACAGCTCAGCCTGGACAAAAGAGTTGCTTCCCTTGGCGAGAAAGAAACTTTTGGAAGTGTCTGATTTTCTTCTTGGTAAAGTCAGTGCCATGTTACTGCTCAGTGCAAAGCAAGTTCATGTGCCAGAGGTTCCCAAAGGGGGTATTGCTACATGATGTATAACCTTAGGGATTAAAAAAAAATCCCTAAAACATTAAGGATTTGATTTAGTAGCTTGGTGGGTCGGGATGGTGGTAGGAGGACGGTTGGACTACATGATCTTGTAGGTCCTTTCCAACTGAATGTATCTATGAATCTATGAATCTCAGTGTATCTCTGAATATTCAGATTTTTAGTCCAACAGGAGTCCAAGTTTGTAACATAGTCTGAACACAGATATAACCTGTTCCAAACAGGCATGTGTGAATACCTACAGCTGATATTAATAAAACTAGCTGACTTAATTTAAATGGCTTGCTCCTTCAAATTCATCCCTTGGAAGCTCTAATTTAGCATTCTCAACATCTGTGATTCCCTGCACTTGAGATTTACTTTCTCAGTACAGACCCTTTCAGTACAGAGAACTACAGTTTGCTGTGTTGTATAAACAGAGACTCTAGTTAATCAGGAGATACATGCAGGTAATTGTTTTCTTTCCAATTGCACAAAGCAGTTAAGCATAAACTTAAGGTTGAAGGAAATCAAGTTAAGCATGCATTTAAGCTCTTTTGAACTGCATCGCATTAATTTTTCAGGTACTGTTGATAAAGTAAAATCTCTGTGTAGCTCATAGCTTCAGAATAGTTTAGTCTTATCCAGTTTTTGCTTCAGCTTGTGTACAACTTGTGGTGTTTGCAGCATTCATTGGTCAAACTCTCCATAGCCAACTGCATTAGGTGAGAAAAGCTGTTTTCTCTTTTGATTTGGATCTGCCACTCAATAGTTTCAGTAGCTGATCCTTTGTTCATCCTTAAGGAGAGAGTAGTAACAAGCAATCATTTATTGACTGTGTCCTTAATCATCCATTCATTTCCTTATGCATAACTTAATAGCTTTCTGCAGGGGAGTCACTCCCTCCCAGGAATTATCCTTTTCACCCTTCTTTTTCTGTTTCTTTTTGTTTGTTAGTTTGTTTGTTTCTTCACATCTTTCTCATATCTTTTCTGAGGTGCTAAAATGTCCTTGTGTTTTAGAGCAATTACCAAAAGCCAAAAAAATATTTTACTAATGACAAGGCTCTTACTGTCTATGATGGATGGATATATAGTCCTACTGAAGTACTGGATTAGGATTTACTTAAAACTAGTAGCAGAAGTAGATTGTTATGGCTTTTAAACAGTACAAAGACAAGACTTTAACAACTCCTTGTCCATCCCAATATCTAAGGTGAACGTGAAGTTCACCCTCTACTAGTAAACCACAGCCTGCACGTTATGTGTGTAACAATATGTGCATTTCAGCTGTCTGTCTGAAGGACTTGACTACACACACATATTACTAGAGCCTTGATGCAGCCACAAAGCATAATGCCATCCACTGGTTTGTTGGAGGTATTCCTGTGCATATCACAGCTATTGCAAATGTCTGTGTGCAGAATGCACACATGGGGCATCTCAAAAACTCTGGATATTTATACTCATTTATGCTCTTCCACTCTGCTCCGAGTGTCCTTTGGGGTGTAGAGTAATTCAGTCTTCATTATTATCTAGGTACTGCTGAGATTGGACAAAGAATAAAGAAAGGTGGCTTAAAATATTACGGATGCTTTTTTAAGAACAAGTACTTTCTCCCCTCTCCCTGTTTATTTTCCAGCTTTATACCAAAATAAAACCAAAAACGATCTGAATTCCTCCTGGAAACTACTTTTCAGGACCATGAAAAAGGCAACATTTATGGATACTGTTCCATGCAAGATATCCTTGGGGCTACAATATTATCTAGGATGCATTACAATATTGAATAACTGCCACACAGAGAGAAGGAACTGCATTCTAGGGGCAATAATGACTGAAAAAATTGTAGAGTCTTCAGACATAAGTAACTGAATTCGACCTCTCATTGTAATTAGTTATGGGACAAATAATAATAATAATAATAATAAAAATTGTGAATCTGTTAATAAAGAGCAGGAAGATGATTTTCACCAAGGTCAAGGTATTGGTGAGATTGGTAATGGAATATAACATAAAATATGAATATAAAATCTGTTTTAGAGTAACTGAAATCTAGGACAACGTCCTGAAATAAGTCACAACATTTTTTTTGTTTTCAGGACAAAATATTAAATTCTTATCCAATGAATAAAAAAGTTTGTGACTACATCTAGTTCACCTGCTGGGAGAAGATGATGCCACAGAATTCAGATTTTCTTTTAGTCAAAACACAGGGATTTGTGGTTTCAGTACAGCTTGCAAGCCTCATTTTGTTTGCAAAAAAATCAGTTTGGATGGTGGGAGGGGAATGACATATGTCTTAGTCTCAGTCTGATAAGGAGCTGGGATGAAGCCAGAGAGCCATATAGACAGAGCTTAAACATTGGCTTCATTGCAGAATACATAAACCTCTGCTGGGAGGAAACACCAGATATAAAATGGCTCTTTAATCTCACAAATTCCAATTAGAAATGCAACACACATTTTCTAAACTTGGCATGTCTAATCACTGGAACAAACTATCGCTAAAACCAATGAATTTTCTGTTTCTTGATGCCTTTAAGTCAACAGTGGTTGCCCTTCTAGAATTTATTTGATAGCTAAACATATGTTGTAGTGAAGTACAATATGTTTTACTGGGGTTATTACTGTCAGTACGTTAATGTTCTGTCATGTGGTGGAGGTCAAACTCGTGGTCTTTCATGGCCTAAAACTCTCTAAAGCAGATTAAAACTCTTACTGGCAACAACATTGCTCTGCTCTACGTGATCCTCCTCTTCATATTCTTAACTTGTCCTTTCCCTCCATTACCTGTGACACAGATACTGTAGAATCATAGAACTGTTAAGATTGGAAATGGCTACTAAGATCATCTAGCCCAACTGTCATCCCAAACCCACCATGCCCATTAATCACATTCTCATATATATTATTATTATTGTTATATTATATTATATTATATTACATTATATTATGTTCACTGTGGATGACCATGCTCTAACTGAAGTCTCAGGTGGGCTGTAGGCAAGAGCAATATCTCTACATTTTCTGAAAATAGTCAATCTTTTCATTTGCCTTTTTCACACCTGTTTCATATTACCGGCTTGCAGAAATCCAGTGACTACAGAAGACACCCAAGCCCTTTTCTTTTTTTCTGACTGATAAACTTTTACCTGAAGGCAAAGATCCGTGGTATTGGGCTCTAAGAACGCTAGATTTTATTCCTTTTATGACATTCTACTTCTCCCAACCATCAAGTTCCCTCAATAACATCCAGTTCTCCTTGGAATAGGCAATGCTTTACATCTTGCTTACGTTAACAAGTCAGTTGTAGACTTCTTGTGCTAAGTTATGTACTATTAGAGGCTCTGAATTGCCATTGAAGGTAATGAATTGTGATCAGGGTTGCATGGGGACTGCTAAGTCACAGCCTGAACTACCTGAACTACCTAAAGGAAATACCTGGTCAGCCCTGGGAGCACAGGTGAAGTCAATCTAAGGGCTGGCTGCCACTGAGGAAGGATCTCTTGCTGGAGATCCCTCCTTCTGCAAGCCTAGATCCTCAGGATGAGTGAGAGCTCATTTTCTTTCCTTCTGCAACATCTCCTTGTTTGCACTGATCCCTTTGCCTTTACAAGTGTCCATAAAAGATTACTGGCATTACTCCAGAAAGGAATGTGTGTATTGATTTCTACTGTGATAGTAACTGCTGACACTACATACACAAGGATTTCTTTTAGCTCCTAGAAGATGAGAGAAAGTAGAATAACTGGCTTTCTGATAGCAAATGTGGCCTGTCATATTGGGGAATAGATAGTGTGTTGTCTGTGTGGCTACTGCAGGTCACACAGAAGCCACCCAAACATTAACTGATCCCCAAAGATGGGATGCTAGCACTCATTTTAGAAAGGAAACTGAAATCTTTCCAGGATGAAGTGTCTGCAGAAGATTGTAAATCACTCATTTATATACGCAGATATTTGCAGAATTGCTTTCTACAAGTTCTACATGTAGGTAACACACAGTTCCAGTTTCATGTTGTCCTAGTGGGAGTAGTCACAGAAAGAAAGCAATACAACAGCCCTTTTAGATCACATTTTCTGATTACAATCTGGAATCGTATGCTGATCTTATGCAATTTTCATATTTTATTGGCATAATTGGGAAAATATTGTTGAAATGATGTAAACATGGGGAAGCAAGAATACATGACAGTATAGCTGCCTCTGCTGGATATAGCTACTTCTAATTAAGTGGTTCCGAACAGTTACTATAAAGCACAGTAAATATTCAGATACAAGTATTCCCCAAAAACCAGTGAGTGTATAATCACCATTTTAACACAAAGGCAATGCTCCCATGGCTATCTATCTGCAACTAAATGCTGCCTCCATTACATGGCATAGCATACAGACAGTGCGCTGCGTGCACTGCTCCATTTCTTTGGAGACTAAGAACTTCAGTGTGAAGACTGTACTGGTTTCACTAAAAGCACTGAAATGCTTGAATTCAATGGCTGGATCTTTGTCAAAAGGTAAAATATTAATGGTTATTTGGCATCTAATTATTTTCAAATGTTTTTGTTGCTATATATTAAATTAGGGGAGACAGGAAAAGAGAGAGTGCAGTTCTAAATTGACTGCCAATTTTTAAATGAGATTGTTTCTCCCGAGACCATGGTGATTGGAACTTGCATTAGTAGCTCACTGAAGCACATATATTTCTTATGACATATGTCACAGTTAGATTTTTTTATTGATGCCAAAGTGCTTTTCTGTTCTAAAGTATTGCAGTAGAAGAATCCTCTCTAGAAAATGTTTGTATTATAATTACACATTTTGCAACACTCCTAATACATACATTTCCATATTTAATGGGTAAAATGCTGGCTGGCACTTCTCTGTGGGATTTGTCCATTGGTATTTGTTATTTCAACCTGTACACAAAACTTGTTATGCAAAGACAGAAAATCATTTTATATAGTTTTCCCGCTGCTAGCTGAAAGTTTCATTACTTAGTAGAATAATGAATAATGTTTTAATATTTCTGTTGCTGTACCAAACTCAAAAGTTATGGTAATGATTGCCTACTGTCCTCTATAGGATGAAGTTGCAAATATTTGACGTTGACGTACAGATTTTGGGGGAATAAACACAAACTACTGTCCAATGAAGAAATCTTTCTGTGTTAAATCAAAAATCCTAAGGTCTAAATCTTCAAAAGCTTCTAAACACCTCATTAACATTTTTATTTCTGCTTTCAAGAGCAATAAAACATAATAAAACTCTGTGTTGTAGCATCCTCATTTGCGTTGCTATCACCCCTGAAGAACTACAAGTTAGAAAGTTGAAGAAATGAACTTAGGTTGCAAAACTGTAACCCTGACAATAATTCAGCCCAGTTTCATTAAACCTAAAACTGTGGTTTCAGCATATTTACTTTTCTGTACATCTAAATTATCTTTGTTTTAGTCTGAAGAAGGCTAACACTCCATCTGGGCAGAGGACAGCCAGGGTGCAAGCCAGCTCCAAGAAGCAAGTCTTAGGAGTGTGTTTAGCACAAACCTGCATCTTCCTTTGCCAAACAGTGAAATTTATTAATCCTAAATTAATTCTGAAGTAAAAATGTTTGCTCAGTTTCTGATTTGATAATGGCTTTTATCAAACTCTCTTGGAGCAAAAGAATGAGAACCTGCCTGCAAGATCTTGCATTGTGTCTTTAGCAGATGACCTTGCTTTATATAGTATGGCTTGAAAATACAAATCAACATAACTAACAATATGGGATTAATTTTACCTGACCCAGGCTATATATTCTGCATTTGAGATATTCTTATAGACTCCTGACACACATGATAGCAACAAAAGGCATTTCTAGGCTGCAAACGATCTCATCCAAAACTAGTCAGTCAGAATAGGCTATACAAACTCTACAGTTGCCTATTTTTTTTTGTTGACTGAAAAGGGAAGAAAGGATTCCTCTGAGTAATATCCAGTGACGCCCACCATCTGCATACAAATGCTTAAAGCCCCTACAAACTGGACAGCTGAATTGATCTCTAGGCTCCACAGTCAGAGATGACAAAACCTCTTCTGTTTAATGTGAGTTTATGCTCTTAGTGTCCATAAAGGCACCAAATCTAGACCCTTATTTTGTGTGTCTCAACTTTGAACTCAGTTGAGCTGTAGAGATTTGACTCAGTGGTCAAGAAATAAGCACCCACGAGATATTAAATTCTGCATGACACTAGCAGAAGATATCGTGGCCCCCAGCTACCTGTGTTCTGGGACATCAGGTCTCCACAAGGTGGGGTAGTCCATCACTTTGTGGATGGCAGCAGATGCCTCAGCTTGAGCCATACTTTTGATGTCAGAACCTGGCCCATACGTGGCTGGTGAGAACAACCTCTACTGTGGTTGCCTTTATGTCAGCATCAAGACAGAAACTTTCTAATGTTGGGAAAGAAGTGGAAGACTAAAATCTAAATTGAAAGAGAATTGTCAATCTATTGCAGAGTCACTGCAGATGACTCATTCTGGAAGGAAGATCTGAGTAATTCCAGGTGGTTTGGCAATGCTAGGAGAAGGTTCTGTGTAGGAACAGCTTAATGTTCTGTTTTGAGGATAGCCACCCAGGAAAGAAAACATTCCTAATAGAAAAGCATTCATAACTGGAAAAGCAAAGGCACAGTGGAATCAGCCAAGACAATTTGCAAGTCATGGTTCAGGTCCTGGCAGTCATAGGACTAAAGAAACATCATTATAGTAGTGCTGGTCTTATGCATAGGTGTTTATTTTTAACGTTTTTACTGGACCCAGATTGTTAACCCTTTGTTTCTCACCTGACAAATTAGAAATGCATCTCTTCAATGAATCGAGGCCAATAATATGCCTCCAGCACATGAGAATTTGGGATAAATGCATCCAAGTGCTTCCTAATAAAATCAAAACAACAAGATTGACCTGTACTTCACGCATTTAGTTTCTATTGCTGTCACTTCAATGGCTGTTCCCACATGGGCAAGTCAAGCTCAGGTGGAAGGAATCTTTTCAAGATGTCTCATCCTAGTATGCACACACCTGATTTGGCTTAGGAGCTGGTATTTCCCAGTGTCAAGCCATGACAGCCTGCACTGCTATCAGCCATGCTGCCTCCCAGGAAGCACAGTCAAGAGCAGCTCCTGGACAAGAGCTGTTGGCCCCTCTTGCACTGGACTCCCATCTTTGCAAAGCCTGTATTAACTTCTGCTGGGGAACTGTGGTCTGATATTAAACTCTCCAATCAGATGAGCAGATTTAAAAGATTTGTCTACTTACTAACAGACTAAATCCAGCAGAATTTAAGATGCAAATTTATTTCTGGCCTGTTTTCCTCTTTTTCCACTTTCTTGCTTTCTCCCCTGTGCTTTTTGCCTATCTGTTTACATTTCCTCCTCTCCTCTGATTCCTAACAGTGATATTAAGAGTTAGAATCTTTTAATCTTCTATAATTCACTAGATTACCTTGAAGTGAGAGGAGCTGGCAATGAGGGTGGATGTACATGGCCTTTCATCCAACCTTTGTCCTTGTGGATGAATTATGAACAGACCACAGAGGGATGAGCCACGAATGCTTCTCTTCATCTGGCACAGCGGGCGGAGGACTACAGTAACAAAGAGAATGTAATCCTGGCATGGGGAAGGGCGAAGGAGTTACGAACCAACCAAAGTTTTCCCAGTGGCCATTTTGTCCTGGTTTAGGGGAGGGACATGAGTATTTCTTGGGTGGAAGTTGGCTTTAGTCCTGAGAGTCACCAAACACTGAAAATATCTCTTCTGTCTAAATTTGGTCATCTTTGGAGTATGTATGGTGGAGGTACTGGGGGCATACTTCAGAATGGTCACTAGCTCTGCCTGCTGCTGTACTCCAGAGGTGTCCACAAATACCAAGGTGCTGTCATGGCCTCTGTACTTGTTGTACTTATACACCCTGTTTCTGAAAAGTGACACTCTCTGCAAGCCGCTGTTTCCCCCTGAGCTCCGTACAGACAGCTGGATCTCTTCTGTCTGTCGGGGAAGGGTTGACAGGAGTTGCAGGATTCTCTTTGGGAACATCAGGGTTTTATTGCACTTGTTTCCTATGTACCCACTGGCACCAAACTGACAAATGTGTCTATTTCAGCTGAGTGCTCCTGTGGTCCACCTGACTGCACACATCTCCCTGGCGTCCCAAGCCTGTTCTTCCATCCCTGATACATCTTTGGCTCTCCTTGCCTTTTTTCACTGGGAGAGTCTCTGTGTTTGATGGGTTCCCTTAGTCCTCTGTATGTCCCAAAGGTGCACTATGGGAAATCAGGCATGCCACCAATGCTCTCCATCTCAAGGATGCAGCAGGAGCAAAGAGTGCCACTCCTCGTGGGGTCTGGCACCACCTGGTGCAGCTCCTGCTGCCCTGCCATGTGGGCTGAGCTCTGCCTTTCTCTCAGCTGGGCAGGTACTGCTGGACAGGATGGACCTATGCTGGACTTGCAGGTCTGAGTCTCAACTAGTCTGTTCTAGTGGTTTCATGGTTCAGGAGGCTGCAGGAAGTCATTGTGGGCATTCACCCTCACCTCCTAAGTTGCTATTACTTAGATCTTCCAGCTCTCCTCATTCACTTTTGCATGGTCTGGAACATGGTTTCAAAACTAATTGCTGCTAGCAAGTGATGAAGGACTGGTGATGATGTGAGGCCTGGGCAGAGTGCTGACAGCGCAATGCCAGGATGCTGATCCGCCTGAGTGGGTCAGTCCTGGTATCTAGGAGGACTTTCCAGTCATCCCAAGCCCTGAAGCACTTCTGGGCCCAAACAGGGAAGATAGGCTTGGTTTAGGGCTCTGATTTAGGATCAGTAAAATACCAGGATGGAATCATCTGGTAGTACTACTGTGAACTGAGTCAGGGAATTGAAGAACCACATATCCTTTCAAGTGTGGGAAGTCTGGTGAAATGAAAAGTTGGTTTTAAACATCAGGAGATAAAAAATGTTTAAAAATAGCTGGGCCTCTAAAATCTGGTAATACAATTATGTATCTTAAATTAAGATCTTCTAAGGAAGAAGAGACTCCATCATCAGTCTTCTCCTAAGGAGTGCTTGCACCAACATTTTCTTCTGTTTCCCTGCTCTGGTGGCTCAGGTGACCTTCGATTTCTGCAGCACACAATATCCACCCTAGCCAACAATGGCCACAGTATTTGGTTGAGCAAGCACCTTACCATAACTCAGGAATGCAAGGTTTTCCTTTGTTTCCCTTTTTAGTTGGCCTTGTGCTACTACTGCATTTGTTTACAATGTTAACTGCTGTGAGGGCTTTAGAAACAGCTTCTTGCTAGAAAATGGTCTCCAGGCACTTAGAGACATGTATTCTCCACTGTCATCATATGGCATCAGGTGTATATAGAATTTGTCTCTTTGCATTTTCACTGAAGAGATGAAAATATCAGATTTACTTATGTGGATTTTTCCTTGAGATATATTCATGCATCAAGTTCTGCAGTCTGAGTGTTGTCTGAATTCAGGGCCAGCCAGTTGTTTACATGACACAAAGCTCAGTGTGCTAGGGGACCACTTGAGAGCAATAGACCTTGAGAGTTGGTTGCTTGCTTCAACGTTTTGTTGGTTGTTTTTGTTTTCATATTTTTTACCTTTACATTTTTCATTTTGTGTTCTGTAAAAAAGTGAACTTTTGTAAAAATTACATTGCAAAGAAATGTAAATTCGTCTCTCAGTTCTCTAAACCTTTTTTTTCTCCATCAAACCCAGGGATCATCAGTTTTTTCTACATGCTAGGAAAAAGGAAAAAAGGAGAGGCAAAGTAAGATTGATGTTGCTTGTTTTTGAAATTTCAAAATTATCTCCCTGTAGCTTTGTCATTTAAGAACAATTGTGTTTTTATTTCAGACTTTCTTTTAGACTCAACCCAAGTGCTGTCATAAGAGCACATTTCTGTATGTTCTGATTGAGCGCTGATAAATCCAATATTGACATATGAAAAGAGGTGAGGTCAAGAGTGAAACTTGAGTCCAGCTCACAGGTCCTTTTAGGGACTGTTTCCTCACACATAAATGAATCAAGGGGAGAAGCACTGTACACTGATATTTGGGGCATCTTAAAATTAAAATGGTCTGTAGGACAGAGCAAGAAATACCATCTTGATTTACTGAAAATAAAAAATATAGATAGTATTGGTTGGTCTACTCTGTCTATTTCCCTTGTTTGTGATTCTCCCTTTTCTTCCTTCCCTCCTGAACATTTTTAGGACACTCCTTTGGTGTCATCCACACATCTTTGAATGGTCCTTGCAAATGGACATGGCCTAGCTACGGCAAGGCAGTGTTCCCACTGCCATCTAAAATGGAACTGTGATGTTCACAGACAGATGCAGGCAACAGACGTGGCTTTGTGAAGACAGTTGAAAAGTCTGGATTAATTATGTTATGATGAAAGCTTTGCAATAAGAAAGAGTTCAGAATGCCAAAGCTGAGAAGAAAAGAGGAAATGGGTTCTGCAGCGTTCCACTGGTTCCACAAGGTTCATAGTGTGCAACTCAAAGGTCCTACCTACAGTCTGCAAAATGGGAGAGGTCAATTGCAGGGAAAGGAGGCTTTTGGCAAAAAAGCAATACAAAGCCAAACCCCACAACCAGCCCTGGTTCACTAATTGCATTTTAAGAAGAAAATATGTCACGTCTGAAATAAAAAGGTAGTGGTGGCAGTGGTGGGATAGGGTAGTGAAAATGATGCATAGGGTATGACATAAAAGCTGAAGGCGGACAAAGAGTAGTGACAGTCACAGCACCATCTCAAGGAGCCAGTTCAGGACATGGGATCATGGACATTTTCAAGCTGTCTGCAGTGACCCTTGATAAACTGGCATTGGAGGTTTGATAGCATTTCCTGCTGGAAACTGTGCAGCTCTATTAAGGCATATTGGATTGTCCAGCCATAGGTTCCTAGTCTTGCTGCAATGTGCTTTTCAGTTAAGAGAGTGAAGAATTTCTTCCATTAGAAATTAATAACAAGACAGCTGTCAGTTGATCTTTACTCAGCAAAAATATCACTGGTAAAATCTTTCCAAAAATCTGACATGTGCCTCAAATATATCATTCCTTCATTTGGGGCCAACATTTCTTCTTCAGCTATATGTGCGTAATTCTCACCAACATCAGCAGGAACTCAGCCTTAATTCAAGGGTAAAATTCATTCTCTTTCCTCAAAAGATTCTGAAGTTTTTGCAAAAGTTTAGGCAGTCATAGATCGCAGAATCATAAAAGCATCGCTTGAAAACGATCCCTGGAAAGTGCCTAGTTCAAATTTTAAGCCAGTGAAGAAATAGTGCCAACACTGAATCAGATCACACACTTTGTCAAAGTGAATCCTGAAAACCTTTGAAGATGGAGACTCTTAGACTCACCAAAGTCTCACTGTGTTGTACTGCCCTTCTTGTAAAGAAAATAATCTTTTTTTTTTTTTTTTTTTTTTTTTTTTTTTTTTTATGATTAGTGATGACTACACAGAAACGTGATGGAAAATATCCGGTCTTGAACAGTTAATTTATTTTGTTTCTGAATCAACGAAACAAATTAGCCCTGAAGTAACCTTAAGCAGATCCTTCTGCCTACTGAAAAGGATGAACATTACCTAATAGAATTTCAAGTGTGCATTTTGACATCCAGGACAGCTGCCTCACACTTAGTCCAGCTAAGAAAGAGCTGAACATTTAAGTATGTATTTGCACAACTTGGTTGAGCTATTTTCCTTTGTTAGTATTACGAACAAGGGTTTATTTTGGAAACCATAAGTTTTGATACAATAAATATCAATGAAAATGCGAGAAAAATTCCTAAAAATGTGTTCTGTAAAGCACTCAAAAGGCATGTTTTGTGTGTTTAGCGCAGTCCACAAATGTGGGACTCTCTCTGAGATAAAAGATCTGAATTTGGATGACAACATGCAAACATTTATAAGAGCACTAGGAACAAGAGCTGTCACAGCATAAATGCTTTGTGGCACATTTGGTGCCCGGTGCTGCCTGCAGCATCCTCACAGGGCTGCATCCTGCACAGCCCTGGGGGAGGTCAAAGCCCTCCTGGAAAGGCTGCTGGTGGCTGCATGGGCTCCCTCAGTCATCTCAGCTGGTGGCAGACATCCGTGCTGACTCTGGAGCACAGCATCCCTGTCTGTTTAGGTACCTAAAGGTGTTTCAGCTCAGGTTAAGGTGGAAATCAGGTGTCTACACACAGGTGTCTGTGGGTAGAACAGACATCTTAACTCCAACAATAGTCAGTTGTGCACCCATAGCTTCCTGATGCATTTGGGATGCCCAAGAGACACCTGAACTTCCTGTGTGGGGCTGGAGGGCATGGCCAAGGATTCACAGGATGCCATATTCTCCTGAACTGGCAGATGGAGACTGGGTAGAACGTGCAAGTGCACTTAACATAAGCAGAAACCTGTTGATTTTGGCAGTGTGAGAAATGAGGAGAAAGATGTGGGTGTTAGACAGACATGCTGAAATCCTCTCAGCAACCTGCTCTTGTTGCTGTCTCTGTATCATGGAAACAGTTTATGGCACAAATTGACACTTTCCAGTGTAGAAATTCTCTTGATGTCAGTGTTGCCCAACAGCTTAAAGTGTTGACATCCTAAATGATGAATCTCAAAGGGAGGGATGGGAAGAAGAGCATATACAGGAAAAAGAGGATGCTGGGGAAGGGGGAAGAGGAGACAAAATACATGGAGAAGGAGAATGTTTGTTCACAGTCTCTGAGAGTTAAGAGTGTGAAGTACTTATAGCAGAACCGGATGGAAGATGGGAGCAGGGCTGTGTGGGATGCTCTGGTGGTTGGAAAGGTGGATGATACTTGAGGACTGAGGAAAAGGCACACAACAAATGCAGGGGAGATGTTGGAGAGGAGGGGTCTGCACTGTCTCTCTCTGACAGTCAGCAGCAGTGGAGCCTGTTTGTCCTTGCTGGGCTGCAGCACTGTGGATGCAGCCCTGTCTTGAGAGCCAAGCAAGTCTATACACAGAGACACAAGCCACTCAGGGCTGGTTGCTCTGGGGGCTACAGAACCATCCTTGTCCCACTTTACTTGCTAGGGTAGGTCTGTCCAGAATGTGCAGGAAAGAGAACTGCAATATGTTGGTGAAGAAAAGGTCTGGGGATAGGAGACCTCCTGCTCCCTGGAAAACTGGAGAACAGCACGAAGAACAATGTCATTTCTGGGAGGGTGGGAAGGCAGGCAGTCTGTGGTACTGCAGAACTTCTCCCTGTCTTCCCAAATTCTTTTGCCTCTGATCATTTTTCAGGATAAATTTTTAACCTCTTTATGTATCCACAAATCTCATCACTTAAACTCTTCAGCTGCCTTGGAAGATCCCAAAGCAAAGTGTCAATTCCTTTAAGTAAATTTGATGAAACGTACCTTGTCAGCATGTCGATGTCATCGGTGTCATTGCAGGTAAAGATCTGAGTTTGTTGTCCTCAGAAGTAAGAACAGGAGAATGAGGGAACTTCCGTAAGAAGGGATGTCACTAGGACGTGACCTCATTGACTGGAAGAAGAATCTCAAGTATTTCAGTAGTGTATTAGTGCATTTGAGTAGTTTGCTGTTCCTTTTGGAGTTACTGTTAGTTGAAACAGCTGCATTCGAAGATGCTGTTGGGTGCGTAGGCATGGCAAACAAACGAGCTCAGCAGCATGGTGGGGCACTTCCCTTCTGCCCATACTTCCATTTCATAGAATCATAGAATCACTCAGGTTGGAAAAGACCTTAAAAATCGTTGTGTCCAACCACGACCTAACCATACTGCCCTAACTCTAACAACCCTCTGCTAAATCATGGCCCTGAGCACCGCATCCATTTCACTTCACTTCAGAGGGCCTTGGGAAAATGCTCTTATTTCTCCCATCTTCTCAGAAGTGTTTCAGGAACACATTTTTGTTAGCCTTGTTTTTTTAAGCATTAGAACCTTGAAGAATTGCTAAGTAGATCAGATCACTAATTCCTGTGAGCCAAGAAAATGTTATTTTATCCTTTATTTTCTAATTTGAGCTCCTTATGGCCTACATAAACTTCTTCCTGCATTTTTTTTATAGCAAAGAAGGTCAGGAATAACTGTAGCTAATAAACAAAGAAGCAAACAATAACGCTCTTAATAGTTAGAAAGATTAATGCTAGTGCTTCCGGGAAAATTAATTTTCCTGAAAACATTAATTATTCCTTTTTCTAGGTCCAAGGCAGGTTGATTAAGTGCTGTGCTAAACCACCTTGAAGGTTACAGAGGTTGATCCAACAGGTTCCTGGATCTCTCAGGCATGTCCTCAAGTCTACATCAATAGAGGCTGCTGTTGCAGCTCCTGAGAAGATCAGCATGGTTCTTTGGATGCTGGGAACCTCCTACCCTCCAGGTGAGCTCATTCCCCCCTGCAGGTTTCAGCACCTCCTCATTGCCCTGCAGTTTGCCCAGTGTCTCTTTAGGCACACTGAATATGCAGAGTTTCTTACTCTTTTCCTCTTTTTTTTTCCCTTAAGGTCCCAGTTTTTTAAGGCCCTGCTGTGTATATGTTGGAACATGCATTTAGCGTGAAGTTACAGTACTCTGACATGAATAAATATTTAAATTTGTTTCCAATAATAAACTGTAATGCTTATTATTTGAGGGGTATCTAGCTCATGGTGGTTCTTCTCCCTCAGCAGTCATGGTTTTGAGTTTGATTTGTGATTAGCTTTGAGCTTTTGTTTTGTTGTTTTTTTTTTTAGATTTAACAATTACAAGAACAAGAAAAAAAATGCCACTTGCTTCCATATCCACCTGACCACAGATCTTGGCTCAGCATGAACCTGTACTCAAAACCTGAGCCACCGATTCTTCTTTCAGTCCCTTCTATGAAGACTAACAAAGCAGATGCTCTGCTCAGACAGCTTTCAGCTTTTGGTTGCAAATAACGAAGTTTGCTCTGTCAGAATGTGCCTAAGTTCAGAAATAGCTGCTGTCAGTCCTTTCTTGGCAGCATCTGAACTCCACCTTTCCTTCTCTGGGGAGCTTTGCCATGGCAGACTGACCAAAGAGAAATCTTACTGGCAGAAGAACTTTGTTGTTTTCTTTTTCCTTCTTTCCTTTTTCATTTTCCTTTTTATTTTTCCTTTCTTCCCTTCTTCTTTCATCCAATAAACCTGTTGAGCTTTGATGAAATTATTATATCTCCTAAAACATGAATCTGTGCTTCTTAAACAAGCAGCATGGCAGTTCGTAGCATCATGCAAGCACCACGTCCTCCTGATATCATGTCTCTGGTTTAAAGGACTCTAAACTGCTGTTGTGAACTGAGGCTTCATTTCATGTGATGCCTTTTGAAATGTTAATTCAAAAGGGACAAAAAATTCTCAATTAGAAACAGTGCAGTGCCCTCCGGGTATGATCCCCTAATTAAAGTTTGCTCTGATGACATTGTTCTGAATAACTTGAGTCTGGATCTGATGCTGCAAAGTTTGGGATAGGATGAAGCTTCTGATGAACAGGGCAGAACTGAAATTATCTCCTTCCATTTGCAATTTAAATGAATCTCCATAGAATTAATTGCTTGTGGTACAAATACTTTGTTTCTAAGTCATAACAGCATTCATTTGTTCTGACTCTCTTCTGTGTTGCACACTTTCTTCAGTAAATTAGTCTCTATGTAGAAAATCTATTTGTGAAAATACACTTTATACTGATGCAAATGAGAAAAAAAAAGGTTTTTCATTTAATATTCTTTTCACTCATATCTTTAGAAACTGAATATTTTGTCCATACATTTTAGTGTTGTCTCACCTGTTACATGGAATCCTATGAGAGGCTTTGAAGGTTCCCTCTGGAGCCCTTCTAAGAGAAAGCAAAACACAGAGTAATGAACCAAATGTCCCATTAGTGACTAGTGCAGATCAGCAGCTTCAACCGAGGGTTAAATCTCGTTGTTAAAAGAAATAGTGGTCATGCTGTAGTATGAATAATTGATAGGTACTTTAGTGCACATCAGAGAATATTAATTGGAATAATACTAATTGAAGGATAACTGGGTTGTCAGCACTACGAGCCAACTGGAAGCAAACCCTGCTCCATACAGACAAAAGATCAGGAGCTTTTTACATGAATAACTGTGTCTCAACAAATATATATACATTTTTCAGATAGGTCCTGAATTTTCTTACATGCCCACATGATCTTGTTCTCTTGCCTTGCTCACTCCAGGCTGCTGTCAGGCGGAGAGATTCCTCTTCCAACTGGATCCATGCTGGTTGAGGAGCTGACTAGCTTCACTCCACTGACTTCATCCCACACCTCATCAGCAAGGCTACTTCACCTTCCTAACTGACAGCTCATCAGCTTGTGGCCATTGCTTATTAGCCTGATTCAGAGAAAACAGGCAGGGTTAGCTGAAATAGTTTGGGTCCTATTGGTAGGAACACCACTCTCGCTGGCTGCTCAGCAGGAGCTGATAATCACTGGGAAGAAAAAACAAAGCAGGGTTGAATGAGGGTGGGCTGGAACTGGTGACTTCTGACAGGGCAGTCATGGGGAGCACTGCGCATGATGTCTGCTTCCCTAATTGCCACTTGGATCACATTTTAAACTGAAGATGGGAGGGAGCATTGTTGGTAACCATCTACAGAATCTCTGACGTCCAGTCCCTCTACTTCTCCCAGCTCCCTTGTGTACCTCAACACGTCTACAACTCAGAATCACAGAATTGTTTGGAGTTGGAAGGAATCCCTAAAAGCTATCCGGTCCAACTCACCGGCAATGAACAGGGACACATACAGCCCCATAGGTGCTCAGAGCCCTGCCAGCCTGACCTTGGGTGTCTCCAGGGACAGAGCATCCAAGTACTATAGTCAGGAATTTCTCCTCTGTGGCTCCAGTCTTTTGGAAATGTCCTCTGCTGGCTCTGTCTCACTGACTTATGCTTGCTTATCAAATCCACACTGAGAATGAGTATTTGTTCTCCCCTGCCTAAAACACATAATTGTTTCCTTTTTCTCAACAGTGATTTATCTCCATAGCTCTATTAATTAAATGTTTGGCCTTTGAGATGCAGTTCTTAACAACGCCACGTAACATGAATGTTTGCGACTGGAAGAAACAGAAGGATACTAAGAACTGAAACTCGTGTTTCTGCAGAACTCCAGATGCATTTTTTTGGAGGAAGCACATACTTTTTCACCATTGTAGAAAAGACAAAATAAAGAACATAAAATGATGTATCCCATGTATTCAGTTTCATTTGTACACCACTTCCAGTTGAGTTCTGTGAGAGTTTCTGAGAGGCAGGAGAATAAGCCTGTACCCAACCAAGTTTTCTGCCATTCAAATGGCAAATGGACAAAGCACGGATGATGACTTTTCCGTATTACAATCATGATGAAGAATGGAAAGCAACACACTGATGCTAGATACTATTTCTGTGCCTAAGCAAGCTGACACAGCCTGTGATTCCGTGGCAGTTGAACAGCTGGAGCAATTGCTCCACATATTTTTGGCTGGGCTAAGGGACCAATGTAATTTCTAACCTAATTGCTTCATGTTATTAATAGGAGTTGTCTGCAGTTATCAGTGTGTTTTATTCATAGTCTCACTGACCTCTCCTCATGCTTGGTGCACCCTCAGGCCACCAAAAGATATCAGAGCAAGTGCACATTTTCTTTCTCAGCATTCCCTGAGGATATCTCTGATCCAAATCTGCAAAGCTTACACCTCTGCAGCTGGATATAAAGTGAGCTCTGACCCTGACTACAGGCTATCATCCAGACATAAAATGGTTTGTGGACACATTGTGTGGGTTTCACTTCACCATATACAGACACTTCTACACTTCTTTCTGAGACAGCCATCCTGGGCTTCCTTTGTCCTGGGACATTTTTAGAACAATATCCATACTATTCTAAAGCAAAACAAGCCGGATTAATCATTTCAGAAAAGAGCTTTTTCTCTTTAAGAAATGATTGCGCTGACACGTTCCAGTTTGTATTTCCACCCTGTAGACCTTTATCCTTTTGTGTACTGCCCACAGTGCCTTGTTGTGAGAGAAGAACACAGCCCACACTATTGCACTGTCTTACCTTACAGTGAGAGCAACGTTACAGCAAACCCAACGAAACACAAGGAGAAGGAGGCAGCAATTGTTCTAAGGAGCTATTCAAATTAAAGGCGAGAATCTCCGTGAGACCTATGCACTGGGCATCCTGAACTGAGTGTAAAAGCAGTTGCATCTTCACTGCAAAGGCGGAGTGTTTGCCCGAGTCTCACATGGGATGTGTTCAGGTCTGAGAGTTCAGGCTCCTGGATTTCATGTATGAGAAAAGAAAATGTACGTGGAAATTCGTGTATGTGGAAAAGAAAATGCAAAGATATTTCATTGAGGCAATAAAGCTGTGCAACTGGATTCATTTGAGGGCTGCTCCAAAAGTAATGCCTTCTACTTCATGATGTCAGCCCAGAACATCAGAGGCATATGTTGGTGGGATGGCAGCAGGGGCTGAACCTTCCCACCAATGTCCCCTTCCACGTTGTTGCTGTGTGACAGATGGCGGCAGAGTGTCAGAATGGCATCTGACGTGGCAGTGCGGATGGAGCAAAGGGGTGGAATTGAACCCCTGAATGAGGAATGGCACCCACTGACATTCATTGATGCTTATGAAGGTTTATGGAGACCAGGCAGGGTGAGTGAGGGGGGCTAGTGAGGGTCAGCAGTGCGACACTGACAGCGGTCACCTCCACTGCTGCAGATTTTCCTGTGTGGCATGCAGCTCCTTTTCATTGTTGGTGAAAATGTGCAGCTCATGGTGGTGCCTCTGTCAACAAAGTCTTTTGTAGCTGAGAGTTTTCTCCATCAAATAGTGTTGTTGTGCACATTGTAGCTGTTGTCATTTCCATGGAGGCACTACTTTCAGGGCAACATGCGTATTTTAATAAAAGGGTGAATGCTACTGTGAAACTCCTGATTAATTATATATTTGCTTCATACTGGAGTGAAAAACAGGAAGAACAATCTCATCAGTAAGGCTGCGGACAAATCGAGAACCTGCAGTTAAAGTCAGACCTGCAGTCCAATGAACCCAGTGAAAAAACCTCTTGAAGAGTTGAGCACAACCCTGATTGTGTCACCCTCTGATTAATTATGTCCTGGTAGCATTATAATGCTTAGAAATTGCTTCCATGTCCAGATGAGACTCACATATTGAATGCTGTTTTTTATGTCTTCCTTCTGATTCAATTCTGATTCCGGGCATAAAATCTGCAGCCACAGATTCTCCTGGAGGATTTGACAGAACACTGTGAAAGAGCATTTGATTTTGTCTTTATTGCCACACACATGAGTGCCTCCATCTCATTAATGTAGGAAACGTGTTGTCTGAGGGAGAGGAGCCCGGAAGCTTGGAACATCAGTGATGTGCTTCGGAGTCTCTGTTTTTTCATTTTATCCATTAGATGGCACGGCAAATTAAACGTCTCATCTCAATAAGATAGCAGGATTTTCAAATGTGCCCATTAGAAAGAAAGCAGTGTGTTCCTGTCAGCGCAGCATCCTCAGCCCCACGGGGGACACACCGGCTCCCAAGCTAAGAGAAAGGAAGTGCCAGGCTGGGTTGGCTGCTGCAGGGTGCTGCTTTCTGTGCTGCAAGCATTTGTTTGTTTGCTTCCACAGGGGATTCCGCCCCGCAGACCTCTTTCTTTAGAACTCCTCACTCACTTCACTCATAGAACTGTTGGCTGAGGAAAGGAGCTGAGGACATCTGCATTGATTGCTGCCCCGTTTACAAAGCTGTGCTGTCTCAGCCTCCTCACGACCTTAATTCCTTTTGCAGAGTCCCTCACAGCTGAACACACTGCAACTAACTAATCAACGGTTTTCTACCACTGTTACCAATTGCTAATGCTCATGTCAATAGTTCATTACCTTATAAACTCCTGGGTCTGAGAAGATGCAAAGAATTCAAAGAATGAACCACTAATTCCACCATGCATACGCTCCCTGGATCTATCTGTTTTCTCTGACACCAAATTTTCCATTCCCTTTCATTAGGTTTCTTCCCAGTCTAGAAGATATTTACAAGGCCATTCCAATAAAGAAGTAGGATGTGGAAACGCAAGAGGAACCTGATGTCTTCTGGGGTCTGCGTATATTGCACATGTACCAGAATCAGCCTTTACCCTCCACTCCACTCCTGGGAGGTGAAGTCATTAGCAAAGGTCAAGTGGGAATCACACTGCATAAGGAGTGTGCTGGGAATGGACTGAGTAGAAGGTGAGGAAGGTGAGGAATTATGAGCCTTAGGGCAGCCAAGCCCACTGACACAGCATGATGGGAGCACAAGTTTTCCAGGCTGATATGCAGACCAGGCATAGTTACTGTGACTGCTGTGATGGGCAGTGCAGCACAGCCCATCCAGGGATGACTTTGTCAGTGTCATGGCAAGCTCTTCTCCCCGTCAAGGATATCTTTTTCTTGAGGGCTGTAAGTCCTGGAATCGAAGTAATTGCTTTGTCCTCTACCCTCTCTTCCCCACAGAGTGTTTTTTAAATATAACCTGTGTTACATCTTGATTGGACAACTGCAGCAGACTGTGTCTAAGACCCTATAACCCCTATAAAATCCCCATCTAGATGAGGAGCGTGTGGCAGCATTGAGCATAACTCCAGGTTTAAGACTTGCTTCCAGCTTGCAGTTCTGTTGCACAGGGACTGGTGTATCAAATTTGAACATCTTGCTCTTCATCACTGAGATAATTAGGTCATGCCTGCCCTGTGGATGTAAAGAAACTTGAACTAGCTCTGGAGGTAACTCTAGAGATAGAAGTACTGTGTGTTAACTTGATGCTGAGAACTTCAACAACTTTGACATCCCTGCACCTTGTTCAAAAGCATAGTTTAGATCAGCACTTCATGAGAGACAAGGAAAGATACTTAAAAGACTGCAAAGGATTCTTAAGAGATTTTTTCAATCTTGCTTCTCTGGCACAGCACCCTTGGAGTCTCTCAGGTATAACCGTGAAGGCAAAACACATCTCAGCTCAGGCTAGCTTCAGGGAGAAACAGAATCGTGGAGATTGGAAAAGACCTCTAAGATCCCTAAGTCCAGCCCACCCTGCCCACTGTCCACATCCCTCAGTTCCACATCTCTGTGGTTCTGGGACACCTTCAGGGAGGGGGATGCCACCACCACCCTGGGCAGCCTGTGCCAATACCTCACTGCTCTTTCTGAGAAGAAATTCATCCTAATTTCCAACTTGAGCCTCCCCTGGCACAACTTGATGCCACCACCTCCCGTCCAGTCGCTGCTGTCTGGGAGCAGAGGCCAATCCCCATCTCAGCACAGTCACCCTTCAGGGAGTTGTAGGGAGCAATGAGGTCTCCCCTGAGCTTCCTCTTCTCCACACTGAACCATCACAGCTCCATTAACTGCTCCCCACCACTCTCATGCTCCAGACCCCTCACAGCTCGGTTGCCCTTTTCTGTACATACTACAGGACTCCAGTGTCTCCTTGTAGTGAGGGGCCCAATGTTTTTCTGGCAGTGAGATGTACTTGTTGGTATTAATCTAATTTAAAGTGTAATTTAATTTTGTTTTATTTATTTTTATTTATTTGTTTGATTCACAAAAGCAAGATGTATGCATTCCTTAAGGACGGCTCACATTCCTCCTCTCTCAAAGAGTGGAGAAGAAAGTACTCAGGCTCTGGGCAGCCAATCCTTTCACTGAAAGGCAGAAATCTCAAGTTGGAAGGAGGGATTGTCAGGCTTGAACAGGGTATCTCTCAGAGATGCACTGTGAAAAGGAAGAGGGGTCAAGTTAAGCTTTGAAATTGAGTAAAAGGGGAAGTAAAGCCTTGTAACATGGCCTTTCCCTTCCTGTATGATTTCCCCTCTCTAAACGAATCAGAAGATTATCTGGAAGGAAAACAGACACAATAAACAGCATCCTCATCCATTGCAGCCCTGTACAGTGTCAAGTCCATCTACACACTGCATTTCTTTGAGAGTTGCTTTTTCAAAACATCTAACGATTTTATTTCCAAATTAGCACAAATTTAATACTCCCATTTTCAATTCCCATGTGTCTAGTGATGTATAATGAAACAGAGAAGGAGGAGTGATGGGAGAAATTGCCTTTCAGTGAAAAGTTACCTGCATCATGAGGCATTTCAACAGGCAAAGGTATAGCCAGAAAGAGTATATGTAATTATTATTACTTTTTTTTGTTACGAAGAGCTGGATTTTGTTTTCCAGTTGATCAGCGTGGAGTAGATGTTGGGATGATCCTGTTCCTTGCAAGAAAAACACAGAGTATCATGTTTGAACCCCCAGAGTGGTTAGAGGCAATGTCACGTATGTCACCTCTGTAACATCAAAGCAACTTTTGATGTTAGCTTTTCTTAGCTTCTCTTTAGATAACATCCAGTCTTATTTGATATGTATCAAATATATGGCTATAAATTTATCTGGATTTCATCCTCCAAAACATTTGCCAAGATTTTAATTTAGATTAATTTGTTTCAACAGAAATTCTAACTGTTAGCCTGTATGGAACATGATGTTTCATTTTGCCCACAGGCAAGGAGTGAAGGTCTCTTGCTTGGAAACACACTGGAGGTGAGAAAATACTTAAAAAGCATTTTTAATATGATATTTCACTACAAACACGAGAGTTGAGACTATTTAAAGAAGATAATCTTGGTTTCCTATTACTCTGTTGCATTATATGTTATCTCTATTTCATCGGTCCCATAACATATCCACAAAAGCTGTTTCTTTAAAAGAGCATCAATCTTCAGAAGCATCAGAAACTTTGTGAATCAAGTTAAATACTCATGTCCCTTTTTCAAAATGAAATGAAAGTCTTTGCTTTTCTGTCCTTCCAGAGAGAAGGGAAGTGACTGGGAGCACTGATGCATGTAAAGTTTTTACTAGTTTTTATAATACATTTCCTTATTTATTGTGATGGCGACTCTTTTAATTTTGGAAGAACTATAATCTTTTATGATACCATTGACCATTTTTAAGAAGGGGCCATATAAATCCTGGTGAAGTTTTTGTATAGATCCATTAAGAAATTTTAATGACATATAAAGCTTCAATGAAAAAGAGAGAAGCATTCAGTGCATTTAATATTACTGAACACAAGGATGCAACCATCAATCCATTCTCTTGAGGTCTCCTCTGTAGCAGTGCTTTAAAAGAGGTGGAACAAAGTTATTTCTTTAACAAGGTAACATTGACAGCCAGAATGAATCACAGTTATAGTCATGTATGATGCTTCCAGCAGCCCTCCTCGTCCTCCCAGTTCCATTATCTTCCAACTAACCTTGATTTACAGCTGCTTTGACATGGAGTCGTCTGCTTTTTAGAGTTGAATAACTCATACCAATTTAAAAACGTTCCCAGCCCAGATTATGAGAATGGCAGTACCAGAACTTAATTGAATAAATACCTCTTTTTTCCTAGAGACATCTATACTGGACAATGACTTTGAAACACTGTTCCAGCACCAGATTCAATACTTCACTTGCTCTGACATGATGAGAGGACAGATACTTTTGTTATTAAGGAAGCAAAACAATTTATATTCTGGAATTGACTTGAAGACGGAAAATGTATCCAAAAGGTTTTATTTATTTAAAACAAAAGTGGATCTTCTTGAATGAGATAAACTCTAAGAAAAAAGTTATCTTTAAAGCTAAGACACGTGGGCATGCCTTGGCTGTGCAGGCCAGCTCCCCCTGTGAACCTCAGAAATCTATTTCACGAACCTGCCTTGAGCAGTGAGGTCTTTCTGTTACGCAGACGATATTTTGGAGAAGATTGGCATGGAGAGGCCACGGGAGGGGCTGTGGTACAGTGCTTCTATCTTGCCCCTGCTCTGTGTTTCCTGCTTCATCCTTCTCCAGGAACATCTTGCTTTCCCTGCCTGTAGTTGGGCAGCTAAGAGTACTTCCCATGTAACAGCTGTCTCATCCCATTGTGAGTAGGGTATCTTTACCAATTTACTGTAACAGCTTTATAAATCAAAAGCAAACGAACAAAGAAAGAAAGAAAGAAGACTTTCTCATCATTTAGAGTAACAGATTTATAAATAAATAAACAGATCAATTGGTAAACAAAGAAATGTTTTCTGCTTTCTGATGGTGGCTGAGCCCCATAGCTCAGGAGTCACTAAGCAAGGCTTCTTGTGATAAAATATTCAAATTCCAACTAGATGTGCAACTTTTCTGGGGCATCCTCTTCCAGCACAGCTCGCAGTGAGCTCTAATTAATAAGTAAGCAGCCCTCACTTCCTATTCCTCCTGGGCCTTCTGGTGAAAGGAATGCACAGAAGGTATTTTCTAATCTCAACTTATGTTCCCCCATTTGCTATGTTTAAGCACTGAAATATTGATTGAAGAGGGTTTTGAGTTAAAAAGCAAGAACTGTATAATGGTATGTTAAAGGAAAGGCAGGCTTAATGATCACATTTCAAGTATGGCTTTCTGCTGTGGAAGCGTTACAGGGTATTTCAGTAACAAGACTGGAGTAAGAATCACAAGTTTATTTTCTCACTTCCTTCTCTTATCCCAAGGCAATGCAGATGTCACATTTTCACTCTTTCCCTGCTCCCTAAAATTACATCAACATTAAGAGGCAAATGTCTACTTAATATTTATACAAAGAAAGACACTGACTGGTAACATCTCATCTGAAATGCTTTCTTGTTGGAGAAATTGTGTTAGGAACATAATGCCTTGCAAATGTATCTGGGCCAGAAGTCTAATCAAATTAACACCACTTCAGTGCTAATGAGGACTGCTAGTCACTCACCTTAATTAGCCACTCTGTATAAATATATTTTTAGCACTGTACCATTTAGGTAGCTCAGCTCTACGATCCCTTCCAACTTCTCACGACCTTAGTGATGAAGTTACAGAGCAGAAGGAGTGCAGCAGGGGAAGAAGGCTCGCTGCTCCCTGTGCCCTCCTAAAAAAAACAGGCTATATCCTTGGTGAATGTGTTCCCAATATAAAATGCAGATGGTCACAGTAATGTTACTATATTTGAAGATTTAAATGTGGCTTGCAGACTGGGATCTGCGTGGTCCCAGTGGGGCTTTGTTCATGGCTACAGGGAGTGGATGATCAGACATCCAGCAGCAACCAGAGGGATGGCCTGGGAGTGTGGAACAACCCACCCAGCTCCTGTTCCTTTTGAGTTTGCCTTCAGAAAGGGGAAGTTTGCTGCATGTTCAACTGTTGTCATGTATACTTTCTATGCAAATAGATATCATAAATATACGTGTGGACATTTGTTCTGTTAAGAGGGGTCCAGGTGGCACACTAGAGATACACAAGTAAAAATCCTCCAGACTACATTCTGGAGGGTCAACACGTGACAGTTTGTTATTGCCTGATGAAATCAATTACGTTTGGAATTGTTTTCTAACTTTTTAATGTATCCTGGATCTTTTAACATAAAGGAGCCAACGTGCAGACTCATCACAATCAATTACAGGTGCAATTCACTGTATTTAGTCTAGATACCTATTTAGTCTAGATATCTATAGTCTACATTGTAGGTAGACTGGATATCAGGAAGAAATTCTTTACTGTGGGGATGGTAGGACACTGGAACCAGTTGCCCAGCAAGGCTGTGGATGCCCCTCCCTGGAAGCACTCAAGGCCAGGCTGGATGGGGCTGTGAGCAACCTGGGCTAGAGGAAGGTGTCCCTGCCCACAGCAGGGGGTTGGAACAGTCTCTCATTCCCCTCTCTTTATTGAGAATAGTCATTATTATAGATAAAAGGTATTCTGCTGTTTGTGACCCAAGGACTGATTCTATAAATCCTTTAAACACTGTTTTCCGTGTGCCTTCCTGTGGAAACACAGTCATTATTCATGAGATCAAATGTATGGATAAGATTTACTAAAATAAAATAAACATATGATTTTTTAACGATTTTGATATAGAAGAAGAAATGTTTTCTTCATAAATTTTCTTTAGCAATAAAAAAATAATGTTTTCCTTTTCATAAACAAAACTTCCCATGCAAGTCTCTGAGAGCAGCTGCAAGATATATGGATTCAGACTGTTGGCCTAGCATGAATTTAGGTACTAAAAGTTTACTCATAAAGAAAAATATATAGCTGAGGAGTCAGCTGGTAGAGAGTTGGAAGGGGCTCTCTCACTTTCGTTTTGTACACAATTTCAGAATTTTGGGCAAAAATGTCTTCATTATTCCCCAAAGACATCACACAGCAGTCCAAACGGAGGAAGCCCTCCTGTCAAGGCCAGCTTTGAAATTCCAATGAGAAATAAATCTTAGATCCATAGAATGGTTTGGGTTGGAAGGGACTTTTAAGATCATCTTGTTCCAAGCCCCTGCTATGGGCAGGGACACCCTCCTCTATCCCCTGGCCTTGAATGCTTCCAGAGGGAGGGCATCCACAGCCTCAGTGGACAGCCTGGTCTGTGTCTCATTACCCTCAAAATAAAGAATTTATTCCTAATACCTAGTATAAATCTACCCTCTTCCAGTTTAAAGCCATTTCCCCTCATCTACCCTTATAAGAAGTCTCTCCCCAGCTTTTCTGTAGGCCCCCTTCTGGTCCTGGAAGATCACGTCTCCCTGGTGCCTCAATGGCAATTTCTCTGGTCAGTGTTCACAGCTGGTGTCCCACCACTGACTCATTCTTGCACCTGGAGCCCATTGCTGGATCTGACATCTCAGAACTGGAACTCCTCTGTGTCCAAAGCTCTCAGCTGACTTTCTGAGCTCCTCTGTGTGATTCTGCTTTCTGCCTCTCAAACCTGGGGTTCTCATCTGCCATTTTCGTATTTGTTCAGTGATGTCCTTCTGGACATTTCAGAGTTGTCACACTGACACCTGTAGGACATTCCCTCAGAAGAGTGAGAAGAATATACTGAACAAAGTGCACAGGTTTGGGATTCACTGCTCTTTGCTGCTGAAACCGAGTCAGTAAGCTCCGAGCTTAGCAGAACTTGGAAACTGCTCCAAATTTAACTTAATTAAACAAGTTAATCAGACAATTTCAAAGAAATAGATGGTTTGTATCCGAGCAGAGTGGGATTCTTAATCAGAATAGAAGTAATCATGTTTATAGCCCCTGTGGTTTGCAGAGATAGAAAGATGGGTAATTATAGCAGTACAGCGAGGAGCTGGATCTCTGATCTCAGTGTCTCTGTTGATACTATTACATCCAATGCAGTCATGATCTTTCTAGGGACATTTTTAGAGATCATCTGCAAGTCTTAAATGGGAATGAGAAATTCCTCTTTATTTACAGGTGGTGGTTTGTTGTGTTTATTCTGAGAAAGGGTCTGCAGGTCATGCAGTGCTTCTGCCCCATACCAGGCACCTTGCCCGACGTCACTGCAGTGCACAGCAGCAGCTTGGATCCACCCATACAGTTTTCATGAGCCAAGGTAGTGAAGCAGAGGGTGAGGTACTTCTCACATTTGTTCCACTGTTTCTTCACTCATTCAAGGCCTTCTTCCTTCATTAACAGTTTCTGTAGAAGTCCATATGCAGCTGAAGCACCATAATTTATCAATAGTTGTTGATAGACAAAGGAGTCCTTCCACTTATAAGTTCATATCAAAATTACTTATAAACAGATCTCTCATGTCATTTTAATAAGTTCTGGTAGCTTTATATACATCTAGACATGGGCAGCACAGACGTACAGACACTGCATTTCACAAGTTTTCCTGTGGTTAGTTTAACTAATGATGCCTCATTTCCTGTTTTGTTTTTTTTTTTTTGCTCTGTGATTAGGATTTCTGATATTTACTGAGATGCACGAATGTACTGAATCCTTCCACTCTCCAAGGCCTTTGTAGTTAAACTGAATGAGAACTTCTTAAGCTTTTACTGCAGTCTTCCCTATGAGGTTGGGCAGCACGGATGGACTCACTGATAGTGGTGCCTATTTTCAGGAAAATCCCAGAAGAACAAATGTTCCTGAAAGTTTTCCTCCTTTCTCAAATTTGGGTTAAACTGATTCTAAATGTAATTTACGTTTAATAAGATGGAGCAAGCAGACCTGTAGACTGATAGCATGACTATGCTAACCTCCTCCTGTCTGTGGGTGGTTACTGCCCACTCAGTCCAGACATGCTAACAAAACAAAACAGTCAAAGCCTTCCCCCAGCACCAAGACTAGCTCATTGCAGAAGAGCTCATTCCTCCTTACAGGAGGCTGAATACCCAATACTCCTCTTCTTAGAGAAGTCTGCTGTCTTCCTGGGGCTCAGGTGAGGAACATCACCAGGAAACTACCTAGCCTGATATAGCAGACCACAGCCCCTTACTGCTTTTCCTACAGGGAGAGATGATGCACCTACATGAGGTCAAGGGCTATCAAAAGGGAATTCAGGGCCTTGGGACGATGGCTAAAGGAACTGAATACATCCCTGTTAATTGCAGTGCATTGAATAGATTGCATTCAGAGGTCCCTTCCAACTCGAAGGATTCTATGATTCTGAAGCAAGCTAACATTCAAGACAGAAACAAAGGGAAGAGCAGAACAAGCTACTGGTGCTGGCCATCCCCTAAGTAGGAATAGTCAGGCAAAAGCAGTGGCTCCCTCCATGTTGGTGGGGTGGACTGAGCACCTAGGTTCCATCTGAGAAGGGATAGAAAACAGAACAACTCTAAATAAACCAAGAGCCTTGGCAGCCAATGTCACTGTGGGATGAAGAGTACGGCCCGTTCAGGATGAAGCAGTGTTTGGCAGATCACAATGTGAGAGCACCATTGGGAACCTTCTAGGTAGGTTCTGGAGTCCAGTCACTTTTTTCAGAAGAACTGAGTAGAACCAAACACCAGCTATTATTTATGTATCATGCAGTCATCCCATTTGGGGCCGTTCTCTGTGTTCGGAGCAACATCTTTTTTTCCCTGGGTCTTTGCAGCTGAAGCAGAAAGCAGCAAAATACACAGGACATAAGTAATGGCAGAAAACAGAAGTGAGACAGGACAAACAAAACAAACAGGAGACGTGGGCAGCCAGGTACGTGATGTTTTATGGGTCATATGATGAAAGAAAGAGAGATCAGTGAAGCCGTGTGAATATTTACAGATCATTCCTCCTGACAGAGGGAAGTAGTGAGAAATCCCAAAGGTGTTTTGTTTTTTGAATGTATAACTGCTTTCTTTTGCTGTCCATCAGAGAACAGTCAGGTAGAATGTGTTAGTTACGGAGATACTAGGCTCTTTGTTCCTGTTTGAAAGGAATATCATTACAAGCTCCAGGGAGCCTAAATGACAGATACTCAGATTTATGCATTTATGTGGAGACAAAAAAACCACACCAGAAACGGCAATGTGATGTGGGAATCCTACAGAAGAACAAGCACGAAGAGCAAGGGAACATCAACAGATGCAGAAAGAGCACCAAGAAATGCTCGGCCTTCTAATGCTCACATTCTTAGCTCTTGGCCTGCTGCCTAACATTTTTTTCTATTTTTCTATTTTTATTTTTTTTTTGCATGATAATCAGCATTCTCTGTGTGCATTAAACATTTCAGAGCTCCTTCAAGGCTACAGAGGTTGGTGAGGCTTCGGTGTTACCAAAGAGTGTCAGTGACACGTGGGATGAAGAATAATGTCTTAAATATTTATAACTTCACTTTCGCGCCAGATTGCCTTATTTTAATATCATTTCAGAGCAGAAATCAATTCCTTTTAGCTTCCTGCATGGCACAAGTTGGACTGCAGGGAGTCCTGTGTGGCAGAGGGGTGCTACTTGGGTACTCATGCCCCAGAGAAGAGGAGGAAGCCTTCAGGATGCACCCCTAAACTGCTCTCCTCAAATCATTCAGGTACTGGCATTCTGAAATTAGAGACACAGTTTATATTTGATAGATTTGCAAGCAGGCTACATATATTTTGATGAAAAATTGGGTAATTCAATGATCCGTAAAGAAATCTGGAGCTTTTTCCACACAGCCCACGCAGCTCCCTGCTCCTTTGGTGTAACACATGAGCTGTACCAAATGCTGCAGAAAGAAGTTACTGCAGAAAACCCACACTGACTTCAACCATTCTTTGCATTTGGCCAAGTCCTTCTGAGAGGGGGGGACTGTCCCCCTGTGCTCTGCCCCATGTAAGGCCAGTGCTGCATCCAGGCCTGGGGCTCCAGCACAGGAGGGATGTGGGGCTGTGGGATTGGGGCCAGAGGAGGGCCAGGAGGATGCTCAGAGGGCTGGAGCACCTCTCTATGGAGGAAGGCTGAGGGAGCTGGGGGTGTTCAGCTTGGAGAAGGGAAGGCTGCGGGGAGACCTGTGAAGTCCCAGTCCTGCTCTCGGGTTTTACATGCCACTGTTTCCCCTTTATCACTTTTGAAAAGGGAAGTCAGTACATGCGCTTGCATGGGTGTTACTATTAGAAATTTTAGTGCAGCCATCTGGAAAATGCAGGCAAGACTTGTGAATGCTTCCACTAAGAAACTAAAGCTATGCTGCACTGGGATAAGGAACCAGCCATGTATAATATAGACTGAATGTTTAAAACAGCTGATGCATCAAATAATTTACAAGTAATTTCCAGTGTGAAAAATTTTGTCAGAAGGCACTGGCTGAGTAACAAATAAAGCACAAAACCCAGCCTGCATAACTCTCATCTGGTGTCAGAAAATGAGTTCATCCTCCCCTCCCTGGGGTCTGGCTGCTGGGGCTCAGAGCTTCAATAGTGTACCTGGTGACTGTGGGGAAATGTCCTCCAAAGAATTCTGTGGGGAGACAGTGGGGAGAGATGATGAGTCTGAGGTCTCCTGTCCTGATGGCCGTGTTCCTATGCTCAGCTCCCAGTGGAGAATTCAAGAGGAAATGGACTTGCACTTTGCACAGCAGCTGAAAGAGAACCACAGCATGTAGCTTTTACAAGAGGAAGAATGCCAAAGTCATCCCACTCAAATGTTCTACCTGCAATAATGCACACAGGTAGCATCTACAGGCGCTTCAATTTAAAATGCTCCTGTGTTAGATGTTTGCCCAGCACAGTCTCTGTTTCAGAATACCTGAAGCATTTCTGAAATAGTTTAGCTGTAAAATAATTGCATTTCATGGTACAGAGCAAAGTTAGGATTAAACTACCTTTGGGACTGTAGCATCATAGAAGGATGCTCACCAGACACTCCGCAGTATGAGAGAACAGTCTCGTTTTGAACTCACATGTAAAGCCTCCCCTGAAAAATTGCTTATGCACAGGTCTGTCAGTAGAACTGGACTGAGAGAATAAACTGTGGGTCTGGCTTTGTGACAGGTACCCAATCAGCTACGACAACGTAGTTGGAAGAACAGTTATCTCAACAGGCAATTCTAATATTCACTTCAAAGGAAATAAAATAAATAAAGTTAACTCAAGTGGAGAACTTAATTGGTGCTCCAATCCAGTAGCTGAAATAAATATCTTCATATTCTTAAAAACAACAACAAAAAACCCCACCTGGAAGATAATGCATCCTGAAAAAAATACGGTTTGATCTGTCAGGGTAAAAAGGGACATCAAACACCTTCTCCTGAGTCACAGCTTGTGTTTCTGCCCTGGCTCCAGGATCCCCAGCTGCAGTTTCCATACTGGCAGGCAGGTTTGTGCTGTGCTCTGAGCAGAATGACGCCCATCACAGCTGCAGCCCAACGTTCACTTACATGATGTCCTGTGCATTGTCTGCTGGGATTTAGACTGATCCTCACCACGTGTGAAGGAGGGCTGGGATATCTCCCACGACAGTGATGAAACTGGAGCCTTTGTGTATCACAGTGATCCTGGCATTAGATTCATAGATTCATAGATTCAGTAGGTTGGAAAGGACCTACAAGATCATCTAGTCCAATCATCCTCACACCACCATCCGTACCCACCAAGTTACTAAATCAAATCCCAAATCCTGCTTATTCACCTCAGTTAAGATCTCAGCATACTGGTTTTACTGGCCTCCAGGAGTAGAAATTCCCTTGGTCAAAAGCCAGTAAAGCTTCAATTTAAATTTAAATTAAGTATATATAATTTTTATCTCTGTGTGTATAAATTTATGTACTGAACTTCATAAGTGTACTCTAGCACTGTAAAGGATTAATTGGAAGTTGCAGAGGAGGAGTCAAAGGACAAGGGCTGAAGAAGGAGAGGCCTGATGCCTACATGTGATCTGGCACTGTTCATCTGTATACCCCTTCATAGACATCTCAATTTCCCTGTTTCTCTTTGTTTTTTTTTTTTTTTTTTTTCCTATTATTTCTCATTGCATGCTACTGGTGGGTTAATTGGGGATTCATCTCACCTATCTTGCTGCCTATAGTGTTAACGCTTTTATCTGAGCTAACCCTTCAGGCTTCCTCTCTAATCAATGGAGAAAAATAGGTTATTTTAGACTGCATTTAATTTGAGCTATTTTAGACATCAGCTAAGGGTGATGAGATAAATTCTCTCATAAATATGCCTATTTATCTCCGTTAGCTATGAAGGAATCCTAGGGTGGCAAGGAATCCTGTGTGTGGGAGTATCTTCATTTAACAGAAGAAAATGAATCCTGAATGCCTCTGAGTCCAAGGATGGGCTTGTTCAGCTTGGAGAAGGGAAGGCTGCAGGGAGACCTCACTGTGGCCTTCCAACACATGAGGGAGCTCATAAGCAGGAAGGGGAGTCACTTTTTACATGGTCTGATGGTGACAGGACAAAAGGGGCAATGGTTTTAAACTAAAAGATGGGAAAATTAGGTTAGGCATTAGGAAGAGGTCTTTTACTTTGGTGGTGAAATCCAAGTGAAGTTTCCTTCTGCTGATGATGAGAGCTGTACTGACGTAGTATTTGCTGTGAGGAAGAGAGATGTTTCTGTTGCTTTGGGGCAGGAAGGGTGAAAGTCTTTTTAAAAGTATGGGGGTGAAAAACATCCCAGTTTAAATAATGGAGGTGAGCGCACTTCATTAAAGCATAAGGTCTTTGAGACTCTAGGGGCCTATTACTAATGTTACCATTAATTGGTGATAAACAGCACTCTCACTGCTCTAGTTTTCTTGCTGTAAAATGAGCATTATGAACCTTTTGCACGGAGATTGCTTAATTAATTGACAGCTGTAGAACAGCCTGAGATCCATGGAGGAAAATGCTGGAGGAGAGCTGGGTCTGATGGCTGCACAGAGCATGCAGAACTCAAGCTGCAGAGAGAAAAAGGGAGGAAAAGACTAAGCTGTAGTGCAGTAGCATGGTCATTATCAAATTTTTCTCTCATTTTTTTCCCTGCCTATTAATTTTACATATATAGCAAGCTAGACAAAAGATGAAAGAGAAGCTGTGGAGCCTTGTGTGGGGGGGAAGAAAGATAGTTGTTTTCACAAGATGAAAGGTTTAGAAGAAGGAAAAATCAAGTAACAAACGAAGAAAAGGAAATAAGTTTTGAACGGAATCCAGTAGGCTTGTATTGTACCTACTCTCTACTTCGCCCAGAAACCAAGATACACATATAGCCACCAACCAAAGTAGAGCTTCCTAAGCACAGGAACAGGATGGGAGAAGGATCGCTGGAACTGACTCAGTGTTTCTCCAGGATCATGTGCCCTTCTATTTTTATCACAAGGAGAGGCTGCTGAGAAGATCATTTTAAATGGAAGTTGAACCGTTTCCTCCTATCCGTGAATTATTGGTTCACTCCTCCCCCACAGCAGAGATGTTCCAGGTGTGTTTAGGTAAGAGGAAGGAGGAAGATGTTGGAAGGACGATGGAGGCATAGAGTGTGCAATCTTACCAGCCCCATGTAGCTGCCACTCAGAAGATTTCAGAGCCACCCCAGAGCAGGAAGGAAGAGCGTTCTGCAGCCTGTGGGACAACACCTGAGAAGTGATGCCCAGTGCCCTGGGAGTGCTCAGTTAGGTGTGTGCTGCCAGCAGGTCAGGCTTCCTCCCTGCAGCTGCCAGGTCTGTGCAGGGCAGCACAGTGATGTGCATGAGTTCAGAACTTTGGATGTAGGTGTAATTCCATCCTCCAAATCTGCTCCTCCGGTATAGAGAAGGTGGATCTGATGTCCTTTAGACGTGTTATTGGGAAAAATATACAAAAATGGATGAGGAGAAAATTTGGAATGTATGGGGATGGTGCTAGTGTGGATCCTTGGTGTGCAGGAACAGCTGCCGTTGCCCAGTGCTTCAGAGCAATCCTTTCCTCCCACTCTGGAAGGCAGGGTCAGAACAGTGAACGTGCTGCATGTCTGCCAGGGACAGAGAAGCCAAAGGGATACAGATGCACCCCCTTTGCCTCTCAAGGCTCCAGAGGGTCCCTTTGCTTGAAGGGCTGACATTACAGCAGCACTTCCATGACCCCGTGGCAGTACAGGCTGCTGTGACTCCTGCTCCCAGTGCTCTCCACCAGCTGAGATCCAGGCCCTTTCCTCTTGTGGGCTTTTCCCTTTGTCCTGCACTCACCCCAGTCTGCCACACTGCCATGGTCCCTCTGCTCCCTCCATTGCCATGTCCCTGCTATGGCAAAGCTGGAGGATATCTACTGTTAGAGCATCATGGCATCGATCTGCCCATGTTGCTGTGGTTCCTGTCTGCATCTATTTCCATCTCTATTATTCAGATCAGAAGATTCTTGCAGAATGGTCTGTCCATTCACCGTTGCCTACACAGCAGGGCTGGATCCTTGTTTATTCCTTTATGCTTTTGTAATAAAAACCATTCATTCCCATTGATGCATGGACAACAAAGTATCAAGGCCTGCAGTAACACGGGCTGTCCTGTTTGGTGTCTATCTTTTCAGGACACGATTTCAGAGTTGGAACTGAGGTTCTTTTTCTTTAAGCTGACTCAAAGTAGTTCAAATGCAGCACATTCATATGTCAACTTCACCCCAAAGGCATCTGTTGCATTTAAGCCGAGTCTGTTATTCCCAAGTAGTCTGTACATCCTGAATCAGCCCTACTGAAATCGGGAGAGTTAAACTGTGACAAAACTAGATCAAGGACTGCGTGTGCAGAAATACAGCTCTGTATTTACAGATCTCTGGAAATCTCAGCCCAACACTTGGCAACAGTCAAAGAAGCAAATAAAATGTTAGGATGTATTAGAAAAGAAAACAAACAAACAAACAAACAAAAAAAAACCTTAGGACATCAGTGATGTCCCAACTAAAATACAGAGAAGCTTTAGACCATTAATTTCAACTGCAAAATAAGGCTCAAGTCTTTCACATTAGTGTTTTAAATTCAAAACCGTTGCCAAGTAAATGTAGTTGAAGGAGAATGTTGGTAAGGTATGTCATATTTCAATATTACTATGAAACTTTTCATGCAGGGTGGAAAGAAGTGGTGTGTTTGATATGATGGAAGAGATGCCACCCAAAAGGACCCGGATGAGCTTGAGAAGTGAACCCATGCAAACATATGAGCTCCAACAAAGGCATGTGCAAGGTTTGGCACTTGGGTTGAGGCAATCCCAGATATGTCCACAGACTGGGAGAAGAGCTCATGGAGTGCTACAGAGAGAAATTTGGATGTCCTGGTGGGGCCAGCAGTGTGTCTTGCAGCCCAGAAGGACAACTGCACCCTGGGCTGCATCCACAGAGGGCTGGCAGTGGGTGTGAGGGCTGTGCCCCTGTGCTCTGCCCTGTGTAAGGCTGCCAGTGCTGTGTCCAGGCATGGGGACCCCAGCACAGGAGGGATGTGGGGATGTGGGAGTGGGTCCAGAGGAGGGCCAGGAGGATGCTCAGAGGGCTGGAGCACCTCTCTATGGAGAAGGGCTGAGGGAGATGGGGGTGTTCAGCTCGGAAAAGGGAAGGCTGTGTGGAGACCTCACTGCGGCCTTCTAATACTTAAGGGAGCTCAGAAGCAGGAAGGAAATCAACTTTTTACATGGGCAGGTAATGATAGAAAAGAGAGAACAATTTTAAACAAAAGATTAGAAGTCAGGGGAACATTTCTCACTGAGAAGATGGTGAGGCCTAGCACAGGCTGCACAGAGATGTGGGTGCCCATCCCTGGAGGTGCTGGTGGTCCCAGGCAGCCTGAGATGCTGCCTGACCCAGTGGTTGGCAGCCCTGCCTGCAGCAGGGGATGGAGCTGGCTGATTCGAGGTCCCTTCCAACCCAACCTGTTCTATGATTCCATGAAGACTGCAGTACTTCTAAATATCTAATAGATAAGACTCTCACATGTGCATCCTTCTATCCATGGATAAATGTACCTTCTGCCTTTCTCCCACTTACTCTCGCTCATACCGTGCAGACTGAAAGGATTCGTGAGGGCTCAGGCAGATGCTGCACTCAAACCCCTCCACATTAAGAGGCAGAGAGAATCCCCTACAGCTGGGATGTTACTTCACAGATAGGCATGGTGAATGGAGGCTGGATTGCAGCAGAGTGCTTTTTGTTCCAATATGAAAGCTCTTCCAGAGCAGCTGTTCTGTCCTCATACGACCCTCAGCACTGTCAGTGCCTGACTGATTTCTGCCAGAGCACTGAGACCAGCATGTGTCTCTTGAGTTTTGTTCACTCATTCATCCTCCACCTGTGTCTCTTGAGTTTTGTTCACTCATTCATCCTCCACCAGGGAGAGATCTGTGTGCACAGTGTCCTGTTTTGTTGGAAAGGAATTTGGGATTTTCTACAGGCAAAATTTCTACACCCTTTTTAGATGCCTTCATATGGTATCTCACTGTATCTGCATTGTTTTCAGAGGAGCAGTGTATAACCAAAACCACATATCTACAGCAGTAGAGATGTCACACCCAGGTATCTGCATGACCTGCATGAAGATCTTTGTTGGGATCCTCCTGAAGCTTTTCTCCATCCCTCTTTTATTTCTATATAGAAATAGGTAGTGTGCTTTGGGAGAACTACTTAACAAGGCAATGTAAATGCAAAATATCTGAATAACTTAGGTGATAGCCTCATTCTGTCATAGAATCACAGAATCATAGAATAGTTTGGGTTGGGAAGGACCTTTAAGATAACGTAGTTCCAACCCCCTGCTATGGGCAGGGGCCTCCTTCTAGCCCAGGTTGCTCACAGCCCCATCCAGCCTGGCCTGGAGTGCTTCCAGAGAGGGGGCATCCACCTCTTCCAGTGTCCCACTACCCTCACAATAAATAATTTATTCCCAATATCTAGTCTAAATCTACCCTCTTCCAGCTTAAAGCTGATTCCTCTTGTCCTGTCACCACCTGCCTTTATAAGAAGTCCCTTCCCAGTTTTTCTGAAGGCCCCCTTCATATCCCTGCCACAAAGAAGGATTCAAAGTTCTCAGTTTAGGTTTGATATTGAAGTGAAATGTGCTTGTTTCCAGGCATTTTATGTCTTTCAAATGCAATATCTGGCTGATAACGGGAAAATCCCTTGCCTCTGACTTTCAACAGGCAGCAGAAAATCTTGAAGGCAAGAGAAAGAGAGATGAGGGGGAGATGTGGCATAGATGTAGTAAAGGGAGTGGGTGGGGTTTGATTTTCATAGAATCATTGTCATAGAATTGCTCAGGTTGGAAAAGACCTTCAAGATCATTGAGTCCAATTGCAATCAAACCATACTGCCCTAACTCTAACACCCCATTGCTAATTCACATCCCTGAGCACCACATCCAAATGGTTTTCAAACACATTCATAAATGGTGACTGCACTACCTCCCTGCAGAGCCCATCCCAGTGCTGAACAACCCTTTCTGTAAATGAGTGTTTCCTGACATCCAATCTGAACTTCCCCTGGTGCAACTTGAAACCATTTCCCCTCATCCTGTCACTGTCAGTAGTGAGCAGAGCCCAACCCCGCTGTTGCTGTGAGCACCTTTCAGATATTGGAAGGGAGCAATGAGGTCTCCCCTCACCTCCTCTTCCCCAAACCAACCAGACCCAGCTCCTTCAGTCTCTTCTTGTAGGGCACACTCTCCAAGCCCTTCACAGCCTTGCTGCCCTTCTTTGGAGCTGCTCCAGCTCCTCAATGTCCTTTCTGTACTGAGGTGCCCAACACTGAATGCAGCACTCGAGGTGAGGCCTCACCAGTGCTGAGTACAAGGGTAGGATGAGTTCCCAGTGCTGCTCACCGCCCCATTCCTGATCCAGGCCAGGATGCCATCGCCCTTCCTTGCCACCTGTGCACTCTGCTGGCTGATATTCAGCTGAATGTCCATCAGTACACCAAGGTCCATTTCCATCAGGCAGCTTTTCAGTTACTCCTCCCCAGACCTGTAGGGTTGCCTAGGGTTTTTGTGACCAAAATGCAGGACTCAACATTTGGCCCTATTGAAACTCTTACAATTTACCATAGCCCATTAATCCAGTCTATCCAGGTCCCTTCATAGTGCCCTTCTTTCCTCTGGCAGATCAACACCCCCTCCCAATCTGGTGCCATCTGAATTTTCTTCCTTTTTTTTTTTTTAAGCAGCTAAGTTAAGCTGCTAACATGAAATTCTGAGGGGGACTGAATTTTGGGACCTTCTTCCGTGCACTGATTTGGATCTAAACCAGCCCGTGGGTGTTTCTTTCGTATTTTGAGTTACTAGATTCCTCAGGGTGTTCCCTGCTCTGCTTTAAAAATACATCACTTCTCAGCTGTACACAACTCAGTAAAACTTCCCAACTTCAGAGCCTTGCAGCCCTCCAGGAAGTTTTGTCTATTTTTCTTTTCCTCAGGTTTTGCTTTGGGGCTGCTGCTTTTCAAAGGCCATTTGTGGCACCGCAAGAGCAGGTGTAAGTCTGAGACATTATCTTTCCTGTCCACTGACTTCAGAATGAGGCAGGGCCAGTGTAGTGAGCACTCAAATCAGCAACTGAAACAGCCAGCAGATGCCTGTGATAAGGACAGGTTTGTCTTTAGGAGTAGGCTGAGAGTGGATTGTGTAAATAAATTGTGATATCAGTGGTTAGCTTTGGCCTCTAGGCTGGTATTACAAGGGAAAACTGAGCCCATAACCCTGCTTTATCTGCAGTGCTGCCCATCTTTCCCTTTCCATGAAGAGAAGATGGGATGTTCTTAGTGAGAAAGGCCATGCTGTCTGCTTTCTATGAGCATCTGTCTCTGAATTACTTGAGTAATCATCACAGAATGCACAAGTTAAGAGTTTGTGTTTATACATGTTAGGTAAGTGAAGAAAAAAAGAGACTGGCCAGCCTGCCTCCCTCCTTCTGATGCAAATAAGTCACTTCTCTGAGGGAAATAAGTAGTACTGTGACAGTAGCCATGTCTCTGTTTCCATTATTTGAAGACCTGCCATCACCAAAATAGTGTTGGATAAAGATCCATAGTGGAGCATATGCAACTAAGGGTATATTTGCCTTATAATTTCTCTCTTCTGAAGGGGATGCCTGTTATTAACAGCGTAGTAAACCACAGTGGACTCGTGGAAGTCTTCTGCTGTTTGATGAACCCTACATAGTTTATGAACTTGCCCTCCAAAAACCAGAGAGCTCTCTAACTCCAGTGTGGTGTTATAATGTGATATTCCTTTATTCCTCACAGTACATACCGGGCAATGTGACAAACAAGTGCACTCTCTGAGACCAGGTTCTACTTTTAAACACTTATATACACAGTACACTTGCATACATATTCATGCATTTTCAAGGACTCATTATTGTATGCAGATGCTCCTTTGGGCATGCTCTGTAGTACCTAGGGTGGTCAAGTGCCCATCTACATCTCCATTTTCCCCCACCTGCTCTGTCACTGAGACATTTGACTCACTTTCAGCTGCATTTCCCCAGTTTGGACAATTTCCATTGCTCACTGGGCCACAGTGAGCCACCTTTATAACTATACATGGAGAATCTGAGAAAGACGTCCTTGCACCTACTGGGTAAAAAAGATGAAAGTATTCTGACTCCTGTGCATCTTGTGAGGCAAAATTAAGGCAGAAGATGAAAGTATTCTATTATGTGCCCAATACAAAATGTGTTGCTTTCCTCAATAAAGTTGAAATAGAAGTTTGAGAACTATCAATCACAGATCCCTTTCACTAAACCAATATATTGGTTCTTAATCTAATGCGTTTATCCCTATTGCTAAACAGAACAACCTATAGCAAACAGGTAGTAGGATACCCTACTGTGTCGATGGAGCTGCCTTTACGCTCATTAAGTTTACATACTGACCACCTTCATTAACAGACAACGGCACTACGTTGTACTCTATTGACAAGGGTCAGTGGCTTGATAGTCTGTATTTTCTATTTGTTAAAAAAATGTGATGGAAGATGGTACAGAATAGTGGCCTTTGCCCTTTCGGTTTGAGCACCTACTCATATTTCAATAACTGGCTTGAAATGCCAAGCTTTGTGTGTGCGTATGTGTGCTAAGGAACATGGGACAAAATCCCCCATCAAAATCCCATTTGTTTGGGATAGCTGCACCACAGCACCTGTATGGGGCTTACACAACAAGGGTTCTGTAGCAGGGGGTCTGACCTTACTGAGCAGTGCTTGGAGAGCTGTGGGAGCCCACGTGGGATCAGTTCTGAAGGGCAGCATCCCTGTGGGAGGGACCCTCGTGGAGCGAGGGGCAGAGATAAGTTCTGGGGACTGACCACAGCCCCCATCCCCCTGCACTGCTCAGGGAGGAGATGATAGAAAAGGGCGAATATAGGGAAGAAGTTTTTAGTTGTTCTCATTGCTCCAGTCTGCTGGTAATAGACAAGAATGTATTATTTCCCCATGAGCTGAGCCTCTGTTATCTGTAATGGTAATTGGTGAGCGACCTCCCTGTCCTCACTTCCACCTGTGAGCTTTTCTTTTTGTTTCCATCAAATGCTTTCCTCACTTCTGTGGCAGAAGAGGACTGAGTGAGCAGCGTGATGGGGCAGAGCTGCCCACCAGTGTGAGCCACCACAGCACCTCCTCTGTCATCAGCTCTTGTACACTCCTGGGATCAACGTGAGCAGTGTGCAAGGTGCTTCTGTACCAGAGGGCTGCAAGAAGCTTGAGCACATAAAGCCAGCTCGGTTCTGGAAATACACCTGCCAGCCTCCTACTTCATTTTGGTGTAGGTACCATGTTCCATGGCACAGAGAATACTGTTACTGGAACGATTTCCAAGTGAACGCAAACACAGCCAGAGCTGTCTTCCAACAAGCCACAGTTGCAGGCCAGGCAGATCTACCGTGCACCAAAAAACCCTTCCTTAAGGGGTGCTGCTTTCCTTGCAGGGATTTCCCATCCTTCCCGGTGCTTATGACAACACTACCAGTGCCTGAACCCAAGTTTATTCACCCCTCCTTGACACTCTACAGCGGGAGGGGAGATGCCTTCTTGCTCTGCCTTGGTAATCCTTAAGGCTGACCTTGACCCATTTTTAAGGCTGGTAGTCAATATCCATCCCCCTCTGGGGCAACTTTTCCAGGCTAATGTGCTTTGTGAGCACAGCCCTTCTAAATTACAGTTCTCACAGGAGAACCATCCTGGAGGAGTTGCATAATCCTCCCTTGCATTGTCCTGCTGATGAGCTGCAAATTGACAAGATGTAAAAATAGTCGAAGCTTGGCCTCCTTTCTTCATCTGAAATAGTTTCAGAGAACTCTCTTCACAGCTTACAGACGGATTTGGTTATTTGTACATAACTTTAACAGTACTTACTACCCTTAAATTGTACTTTTTCCTCTCTTTTCCCCTTTGTCTTTACTGTATTTAGTGTGTAGTGCTTGGTCTTTGAAATGAAATTGGTTCCTGCTTCATGCAGTGCTATGTTTTAGTAAGAAACTCAGAACTTGATTGAGGACTAGGCCAGGAGGTAAGGTTGTGGCTTAATCACAGCCTGAAATGTGCCTTAAATCAGGGGTGTCCAACCTTTTGACTTGCCTGGGCCACAGTCAGCAAAGAGGAAATGTCCAGGGCTGCACCTATGAACACTGTTCCAAAAGTAATGCATCTTAATTATTTCCATGGAAACTACAGCAATATGAAGAGAACAATAGCAATATTTAATAGAACAAATTCTCAACTACGAACACTTTTTCAACATAGGTACCACCACTAGCTGTGCATTTTCACTAGCAATGAACAAGAGCCTTCATGCGCTTGTAACTATCAGCATTGGTGGAGGTGAACCACTACTGCCATCAGCGCAACTGAAATGCACCACCCACCACCTCACTGTGCACACATCCACTCTTTGGTCTACATAAACGTTCAGCAAACATCAGCGATAGTCAATGGGTGCCATTTTATCCTCATGAAGGAGTTCATATGCACTCCTATACCAGATGCCATTCCGTAAGCCTGCCCTCTGCTGCCGTCTGTCACACATCAACAACATGGAAAGTGGTGTTGGTGGGAACGTGCAGCCTCTGCTGCTGTCCCATCAACATCCACCTCTGACACTGTGGGTCAGTATAATTGTAATGGCAACAGGACCCATACAATTGAGTAGATATTAAAAAGAAAGAAGAAAACTGAATGCTCATCCACCTCTGAAGACCTAGGCTCACAGGAAAAACCCCACAAAGGAGGGATGTCCAACAAGAGATCCTTAGTGTCAGTCAGGCTTCACCCCTTCCAGTCTCACAGATGAATTACCTTCACCTGTGCTCCTAGGGCTGACTGGGTCTTTTCTACAGGTGCTCCATCAGCACTTCAGGCACAAATAACCAAATAATTTATATATTTTTTAACAACCTTGAAACCTGTTCTCCAATTTCTTCTTCAGATTGGAAAGCACAGTCTCATATTTTTCTCTGTTCATATGGACTGTGTTTACCATCTATCAAAATGCACAAACTTATTTGCCAACACTTGAGCTGGCATTGCACTGTGCCCGCCCTGTCCCCTGGGTTCAGCCCAGGTCATGTAAATAGCACACCGCTGTGTGGTTGGAACTGAGTGATGAGCATGCATCCAGGGCAGAGCTGCCACCACAGTGATGTGGGAGCAAGGAATGATGCGAGTTGTGCCAGGGGATTTGGACAAAGCCTGTCCTAAATGTTGTTTGGGATTGCTAATGAGTCAAAGAACAAGGATGTGTTTGCTGTCTTAAAGCTGGCCCTAATGGGCCCTGTGATGTTCAGTGGTCTAAAGAGGAAGAAATAGTTACGTAAATGTTAGGTTCAGAGGCAGTGTAGGAATAAGAGAGAACTTGGCTGGTGCATGGCACGGTGAAAGTTATTTTCATTCAGACTTCTTGGAATCAGTATTCAGAATGAATATCAAAACATATTCTGAAAGCTGATCATTTTCTGACAGGAAAACAGACTGGTCATGATTGATAGCAATTAAAATGTGACTCATATTATAATTTCACACAGCACTCTTTTTCCATACAAGCTGATTTTCTTCATTCCTTTCGTATACTCATACTTTTATGAATGACAAAGACCACAGAAGAGACTGGATAAATAGACATCCAGCCACCTGGATCTGCAGCTAAGGACGGGAGATCACTGTGAAACATTGCTTACATTGCAGAGAGGATGGGAGAATCTTTGACCTGACGAGAATCAACAATATTCAAATAAATGGAGAAGGTAAAGCAAGAAGTGGAGAAGAGAGACAAGCAGCTTTTGCTCAGCCATTCATTCTTGAGTTCAGTGTGAAAGATACTAACTACAGATTTGCCATTGGTAAGCCATGTGCATAAGGACAGTTAACCAAGCTCAGCAAACAAGTTTTTTTTTTTTTTTTTTTGCTTATATCTAACCTAAATTGACACTATAAGCTCAAAATCATTTCCCTTTATTTTATCAATCACAACAGACCTTGCTAAAGATTCTGTTCCCTTTGCCCCCTCCTGTCGCTCCCTTTGGATACTGACAGGCCGCTCTCAGGTCACCTCGCAGCCTTCTCCTCTCCATGCTGCACAGCCCCAGCTCTCAGCCTGTCCTCATAGGACAGGTGCTCCATCCCTTGGATCACTTCTGTGGCCCTCTTCTGGACATGTGGGTCTATGTCTCTCCTATACTGAAGACTCCACATCTGGACACAGTACTCCAGGTGAGGCCTCACCAGAGCAGAGCACTGACCACCACTCTCTGGACTCAATCTTGCCATAAGTTCTCTGTCCATCTAACAGTCCACCCATCAAATCCATATTTTTCCAATTCAGAGAGAAGGATGTTGTGGGTGCCATGTCAAAGGCCTTACCAAAGCTCAGATAGATGTCTTCAGTGTCTCCTCCCTTGTCCACTGATGCAGTGACGCCATCATAGAAGGCCACCAGGTTGATTTCAATCGGTTTGGTTTGTAGTGCATCTCCGCATTGTGAGATATGCCATGGTTCTCACTTGCAGTGTGAGATTGTGTTCACCCATTTGATTCCTTCCTTTTCCTTTTTTAACTTCCTTTCCAACTGTCTGTGATTTGTAGCCCATAACCTAATGGCCAACAGTGTGTAGTGACTTACACCATCAAGTAAGTACAAATCTGATACTTCCAGAAAGGAAGCAGACCATAATTGTTGACCATCGTTATTTGGAAATAATCACTAAGAGAGTGAGAATGTGTTTACAGAGTTCAACAAGGCATGGTGAGGTTAGTCTTCTCTGCAGTGGGGTATGGTGGAGAGAAAGTGAAGTTTTTTCTCATGGCTACTTTCCTTCCTTCTTCCCTATTTCACTTTCAAGGAAGCAGGATGACCTTAAATAAACACAAAGACTCCAACCTGTTTCAGCTAACTTTTCCCTTACGTTTCCTCAGAGGGCAGTTTGGGTCATCTCATGTCAGTCAGAGAGGAAAAACAACGTTGGTTTAAAAACCAAACTCCTTATTTTACATTTTAGATGTCTGTTTTATTTTTCCACTGTTTCTGTTCTCAGTAAAGGATGTGATATTTTCAGTGTTTATAGTTTCCTGATAGATTAAGAAAGTTTGTGGATATAATCTGAATTACAAGACATGCCTGGTGGCTGTACATCCAATAACAGAATCTAATTAGAACCTTTCACTTTTAGAGTCCATTTCTTTAATCTACATCACTGTAGTGAAGATGGCAACTATGGAATGGAATGGAAGTTTCAAAGGAATTTTAAGATTTCTTCATCTGCAGTTGTGCGTCCATCAAATATAAAAATGCAGACATATTTGGGCTAACACTCAAGTGCATGAGTACTTACCCATGCCTTGTACACTGCCAGGCATGTGGACAAGGGTACTCAGGCCATTCACAAGTAGCAGAGCTCTTTTGCTATTTGCCCTTTAGGTTTCTGAAGGTTATATTTCTTCTTTCCATTCCCAGGAATCTTTTTTATATATTCCAAAAGGAAGTATTTCTTCTCTAATCAACCATGTGATCCTTCAAGCTGTCTCTTCAGTGTCAAGAATAGTAAAATGAGGGATTTATTTCTGTTCTAAAGGAAAATTCTGAGTGCTGTGTCTCTATGCTCCTTAAAGCGGTAGCTGTAGGAGAGCAACCAGAATAGACACATGCCCTCCCTCCACTGTCTTTTGTGATGATCCGAGCAATAAGAGAGGTTCATTGATGGGAAAACAATTTAACGGAAGAGATAGGAACAAGTCTGATCTGATATGAATAGAACTATGTGTACCCCAGCAAAAGAATAGGAACAGAAAGAGCAGAGAAATGAAACACAGAGTGAAGTTCTTAAAAATCGTATTTCACAGTTCTTTATCGCCTTCTGCTCTCTGTTCTATATGTGTTGGGGAAGGAAAAATAGAAAAACTGCTAGTGCAGCGATAAATACTTCTCTGTGGTGCAAATGACTTCATAAAAACTCAGCTTTCACTTGTGTTTTCTCATCCTTTCACCAAGCATCCCTGATGTGCTATTTGTAGCTGTTCAGCTAACAGTAGCCTGTCAATTATCTTATAGGGCATTTCCTGGCCGTTAGCTGGGGGAGAATAGAATATCCAAGCTGAATATTGAACAGCATTTGCTGTAATGTTATGGTGTACGTATAAATATGTCTTTGTTACAGGCTGTCAATGGCTGTGATAGAAGTGTTGAGATAAGTGGGCAACAACAGCTTTTCTGCTTTCCCTCCTTTGCCAAAAGACAGATTAGAATGGAGGCAAGCAATCTCAACTTTCTCCTGAGCAATATTTACTCCAATCACTTCATTGTTATTACTTTTTTTTCTCCAGGAATGCAATGAAACTTCAGTCCGGGTAGAAATTTTATGAATAGGGGTGTCCCATTTCATTCATGTAATGTAGATTTAGACCTGAAAAATGTAGATGATCTTTGGGTTACTTGGCTTAATAACTCTAGTGGACTATGACTGTTAGTAAGGTATGCCTGTATAGGTTCAAAATCTTAGTTTTAGTTTACTTTTTTCTTCACAGAACCTTCAAGGTTCCTTCTTCATCTGGAGTAACACAGCACAAGACAATCCACTATATACTAAGAGCCCAGACTCCAGCTGAACATACACTGCCAGGTATTCACACCTAATTTCTACAATTTCTGATTCCATCTGGCATCATATAAGCTCACTTTCTTTGTTTTCAAAAGTATGACCTCACAGCACTTTGATTCCGCTCAACCTTTTCATCTGCATTTCACTATTACTAACAGCGTGGGGAAATCAAAACTACACTGCAGTATTCCAGTCTTGATTTTTATGTATTTAGGATTGAATTCTCCTACCTAAACTTCCCAGCTGCTCTCTGTTCATCTGAATTCTTCAGGAGCTCCACTGGCTTTAGTACCTGTTCTGCAGCTGCTGACTGCAAACAGAGTGTGGGAGAGTCAAAGGGAGGAGTGAAGGAAAAAAAGTGGTCTGCATCTTTCTTTTTGCCTGGCCTCCAATGGTGAGTAAGGAATTTGCCTGTTCTTACTGTGCTTATCATCAGCATGCTTGTGCTTAACAAATGTGACATTCCAATCTCATTTAAAAGAAAAAAAGACAATTAACGTTGTAATTTCACATTAACAGCTACTTTTTGATACTGGGCTGTTGTCTAGTCTTTTTAATTTACTAATATTGTCTAGTGTTATCGGGAAGGTTTAGACTGGAGGACAGGGGAAGTTCTTCACAGAGAGTGGTGAGATGCTGGCAAAGGATGCCCAGAGAGACTGTAGAGGCTCTGTCCCTGGTGGTGTTCAAGACCAGGTTGGATGGGGTAACCTGGTCTAGTACTAGACCTGGAGTTTGGTGGCCCTGCCTGTGACAGGGAGTTGGAACTTGATGGACCTTGGGGTCCCTTCCAACCCAAGCCATTCTATGAGTCTATGATTAAAAATTTCATCAGATTTTCTACAGTGCTGAGTCAAGTGCCTTGAATAAATCTGAGTGCATTATATCTCCACTGACCCCTTTATCAGCTGAATTTGTGGTGTCCTGGAGGATGGAATCAGGCTAATGTGCCTTGATTTATTTTTCAAGAAATGCTGTTGAGAGGCAGCACTTTTATCTCCCTCAGTTACATGAATGCTTGGTCAGGTTTTTCATTAATTTATGCAGGGTTACAGCAGGTTTTTAGTTACCGAAGTTATCTCTAATGTTTCTAAGGACTAGGGTGTTAACATTTCTCCATTCTTCCAGTTCTTCCCAGATTTGAATACAGACAGCAACTGGCCAAACAGCTCTAAGCCAAATCTTTTCTCAAGCCTTTTGCATTGCTAATAAAAAGCATGCTTTTTTCTTATGGTTATAATGTAATATCCTGCTGAGATACTTATGGACTGGAAAGTACTTTGTCATGCTCAAGTGATAACTGTAGATCACGCTGCTTCTTTCAGAACACAGTACGTCTTTGAACATATCAGTCTTTTTTGCATCACTGACTGTTTTGCTTCCTCCTTGTCCCTGCTAGTATTCCTTTATTTTCCCTTATGTATTTGTGTATTTCTCTCAGCTGTGCAAGCCATTCTTTTTGTTTACTCTAATATTTTTTCTTTTCAATTTTCTGCATTTGGGAAACAACACACAACTTTCAGGCACGTGTCAAACAGACATACAGAAAGTTAACAGTACCAGCACCTCTATTTTAGTTTCAGTTTCCACTTACCTGCAGTAATAGATCTATCTGTTCCCCGTACTCTGCTGTAGCCACAGCTAACCACAGGTGTTTTTCAGACTGTGATGTCAGCCCCTTTTGGCTAACAGAAAGCCCCTATTAAGCAGCTCCTAACTTTTCAATCACGTTTTCTTCCTAGATGTGCAGCTTCAAACTGACAGGTAGTTTGCAGGATATTTTCATAGTATTCCATAGTTTCTAGCAATACTGTTGGAGACAGGCCCACTGCTTTTTTATTGGCTCCTTGACTGCTTCATAGGCACCTTTTGCTCACCTGGGATGTTGATGTGTTCAAGCCACTGGTTTACTGCAATGTGAATTGCAAATGAATTTGTATCAGGTCCCATCAGACACGGTGTTCCTATTCAGCCCAAGAATACAACTGGCTGAAAGATTTCCTTAATGTTATCTGATACTTTTGTTTAATTCATTTGAGAATGGGATCTGACTGTTTGAAACCTTCCTCTTGCTTAAGTGGACACTGCCTTCACGCCTGCTTCAGTCAGTGGTCAACCACTTGTCCTGTCTCTGAGGTTTACATCCTTTTAGAAGCCCTTCTCTTGTTACGTGCATGTGATCCAGCATTTCACAAAAAATAATGTCCTACCATTTACTGCAGTACATTGCTTTACCTCCTCTATTTTCTGCTGTCTTTATTTTACAAAACAAGAAAAGCTCTAAAACTGTCATCTGTATTTTCTTTGCTTGCTGAGGAGACTCCAGAAGACTTCTGCAGCCCCAGAGTTCCTTGAGATGCCACAATCCAACATTATATCAGTTCTTCCTTTGTAATGGATGAATGAACTCAGAAGGGGCCTCCTCCAGGTCACTGACAATGGTGTTCAGTGTCTAATTTTCCAGACAGACACCATTTGTTACTGATCTGCAGTTGGACCATGACCCATTAACCACTGCTCTGTGAGTCCAACATCTTTTACCCATTTGTCCACTCATCCAGATCTAAAGTGCCTTGATCTTTGGTGAGACAGTGTTGAAAACCTTGCAGAGTTGAGGCACATACATCCTGTACTCTTCTCTTGACCACAACAGCAGCCGTTTTGTCTCAGAAGACCTTCAGCAAGATGAGGCATGACTTACTCTTGGGAAATACATAATAATAGTTCACAGTCACCTTCTCCATCTCAGATCCAGAAATTTGTTTTGAGAGGACTCACTCCATGCTTTCCACAGGAAATGAATTCCTGCCCAAGAGCTTGCTGTATGCTTTCGGTTATTTCTCTCTGCAGTCTGCCATACTTTTCCCAACAGCACTTGCTTTTCCCATCTACCTTCATGTTAAACAACTCAGTTAAGTAAAATAAAAGCTTTCCCATGATCTTTTAGATTAGGCCTTTGGAACTACATCTTCTTTCCTTCAGTCTTCAGTGGTGTCTTGCTGTTGGGATTTCCATATTCCAAAGCTAAGTGTGTAAAAGGCAACTAGAAGGAACTGCAATTATATCTGTTTTGGAGGAAGTAAACTTAAAACAACCAAGAAAAAAAAAGATACAAACTTGCTTTAAACAGGACAAAGACATTTGCAAAGCTGTGCCCAGGGCACAGCGGAGACATGGTATTCTATTTGGTAATTCATCTAGAAATGCTTTTGTAAATAAATTATGTACTTTGACCTTGTTTCCAGTTTCTGCTTCTTCTTAATACATTTTTTATTTATTTTAATATATTTCACAGCATAACTGTTGCCTCTAAAAGCTTAACTGAAATTTCTGATTAACTTTAACCCTTAAACAAAGTTCTTCATTTTCAGGGAAGCAGTGTTAGTTTTTCACTGTGTTCGTTACCTTGTGATGTTGTAATTGCATCCCAAATGCTCTATTTCTTGTATCCATTAGTCTTTCAGGACTGCCTGTATATTTGCAGCAGCCAGAGCACTGCAAACAACTTCTAGATGATGAACAGTTGATACTATAGCTTCTATAATTTGAGAACTTCACATGCAGTTTATAGATAGGACTCAGTTTCCACATCCAAAACTTGGAGGCCAATATTTTACCTTCTCTGGGATTTGTGCTGATGCTGCTGTGTAAATGAAAGGAGAGTTGGTTACAGAAGTGAGAGATGATAATGTTTAAAAAGTAAAACTTCATTACTTTAATTGCAAGGAGATTCTAGAAGTGGGCCCTGAAATCTGTTTCTGTCAGTAAGAGAAACTATTCCCTTTTGAAGTTCCCTTTTAAAAGATGGAAGAGTGAAATGTAAATTTTAATTAAAGGGAAAAATATTTGCACACAAAATGCAGGAAGCACCAGTTTAATCACCAGGAAACTGAAGAGAGTCTGTAAAGCATAATCAATTAAATATTCTCTTGGGTCTTGATGTGCCACTCCTTGATGTTGCTGTTCAGTGGGAAATCTGGTCATCGCAAGGATGAGTTCCTTTGTGCCTGTATCAAGCAAGTTTAAAATAAGCAACAAGGCCTCACTAGGGATGTGAGATATGTTTATGACTATTGGTCATAAACGACATCATAAATGACATCTTGATTGTGGTCATTTCATGCTTTCTGTTTGTGATGTCCGAACTGATGCTGATGCTCTTTGATGACTCTTTCTACTCTCTGTCTACCTCTTTTGCCACTTCAGCTGAAATGTGAAGACCTGGTGTCACTCTTCCTTCCTTCAAATTTCACCAGTATAGCTGGTGATGCCCCTTTTTCTCTGAGGGTGCCTGTGCCATGAATCTAAATGACAAACACTATAGGCAGGCTGTACAAAGGCACATTCACCTTGGGCCACTCCCATCCCACAGAGGAGCAGGCATCTGCTGTGGCTGAAATTGGCTGGAAGTGATCCAGAACTTCAGCAGCACCATACAAGAGGCACAAACAATTAGCAATAGCATTCTTGCTGCTTGAGTTTTTTTCAGAGTATTATTGAGACAATTTCATCAGTGGAAAAGCACATTGGGAACATTATGGCTTTGCAGTGCTCTGAAATTATGTTTTGCAGTGTGGTAGGTATCTGCTCCTCGAGTTTTAACATCACCCTGTCCACATTTAGAGAGGTTGCCTTTGCACTCTACACAAAAGCAAGGCTTCTTTTCTGTAGAGTAACAGACAAGCTGCTATGGTATGAATGAATCTACATATATGTGTAAAATGTGCAGAGGAACAGATTTTGTTATCTTGGTGATGATATTATTTGTGATACAGAGGAATAGAATCCTGTATTGAAATCCCCTTGTAAAAGACATTATAAGGACACAGGAGGAGATGGTCTGTGTTTTGAGGGATGTATGATGTAAGAGAGGAGAAACAGTTGGAAGGAAGAGACGAAACATGGGATAACCTGTTGGAGTTGATGAGTCCATGGCATTTGTCCTTTTACACTTTGAGGTTAATAACTGGGGAAAGGTACGTAGCTCTGGGGGAGTCAACTAAGGCAAGGAAAAGAGGCAACGAAGAGGCAATGATGGCAGGGTGAAATGCGGGTAGAAGATGGCATTTTGGTGGTGTTATGCAAGTAGCTGAGTGGCAAGATGAGGACTCAGCACATACACGTGCTTTGGAGAAGTTTGTGCACTGAAGCTATTTGTGAAGAGACAGTAGAATCTAATTTGTTTGAACTCTACCATCTGTGGTGTAATTGCCTTATTGCCAGTGGGATTTATATGAGTAAATGAACATTAGGAAGAGGAAGAATACTAATAGTATAGGGTTTTGTTTTATATCAGAACATCTCCGCTCATCTGTATCAACTATATAAAAAGAAGTCAATTCACATCTATTTCAGATAGAATTGTCTATTTTCATTGATTAAATAATATTAAAAATAGGTCAATTACAACTAAAGTTTTCCTAAGGAGGAAAAAACCCGCACCATCAAGAAAAGAATCTGATTGCTCTCTAATTATAAAGAATAAAAGAAATCAGTAACGATAATTCTAAAACGCGTCTTCAATTGCAGAACAAAAATAAAACTGAAAACTGTCATCTTCTTTTACAAATAGTTCCTCTAAAAGCTGCTGGTTTGACAAGCTTCCAAACTGACATCATCTATTTATACACAGAGGCACTGCATTTTTCCCCCAGCTGATTTTCGGTAGCGGGGCCCTTAGCAGATGGCATGCCAACTTGGATAATTTCTTTTGTGATACTGAAGTATGCTTTTTAAACCGCTTCCCCATTTAAAATTATGGATCATATTCTATAAGGACTGCCACTTCGGCTAAAAGCATTCCTTCATCTTTGCAAGCTGTGCCACCTAATAAATCAGGCAGCTGCTGATAATAGGTGAAGTGGATTTCGTAATATAGATAGCATTTGACCATTCTGACAGAGATTGAGGCATGTATATGTAATCCTCTGAGGACAGACTGATATCTTGACAGGCTTCACCTGCACACAATGCCTAGGAAGTGCTGTTCCATAGCTGGTCTTCAAGTAAAGCAGAAGTGTAGTGTTTGAACTATAAGTGAAAGCTGTGGCATTCAGCTATAGCAGTTATAACCGTCCTGCTACGGCTCTAATTAGATTTGATCAACTAGATCAAGGTGTTGTAATGGAAAAGCTACATCAAATTCAACTGCCAGTGTCCTACTTTTCCTCTTCAGCTTTGGTTTACTTTCTGGGTTTGATCTGGTTGGAAAGAGGCAAGACATGTATGCTGTCATCATGGGGTATGTTGAGTTTGGGTTTGGATTTGTCTACCACTACATGGAATTTCTGCAGCATGTTGCAGTGCAGTGGACATTGAGGGATGGCAGCATTTTATGTCCTTGAGGTGAGAGGCAAAACCTAACCTTAGCTGGGAAAGGTTACATACAGAGCTTCACTGTCACTACACTTAACGATCAACGTTTGTCACCCACTTGAAAGATCCATCCCAATAGAACATTTCACAGACTTCCTTATTATACCAACTCTAGATGCAGCTGAAACACGAGTCAGAAAAGGAAAGGCAGAGACATGTAAAGATGTCTGTGAGGTTTGCAGGTTAACAGCTCTTCTTTGTGTTTCACAAGGGAATTAACGTTATGCTGACTGTCCACGGGATGGTAGCAAATAAATGGGCCTTGATTCATTTGCTCTCATGTATACACAGAGAACCAGTGGAGTCTTTCTCCATTTACACAGAGCTAGCAGAGCCTCTGGGAGACATATATCCCTCTGGAGACCTGGGTGCATGACTTGCAGTGGCTCAAATGGCTTTACATTCTTCCTGATATCTTTAATCTCAATACAACTACTTACATAGAATCATAGAACCATAGGGGTTGGAAGGGACCTCAAGAGATCATCGAGTCCAATCCCAAACATGTTTCTTAATGCATTGAGATCATGTTATAAGACCTATGATAGAGCAAACTTTCATTCAGAAAGCTGACTATTCCCTATACAAACGTAAGGAACAGTGAAGGTAGTAGTCTGCTGACCAAACAGTATTAGAAGACTGGCAGAGCTCACTGAAACTTCTACATGTATTCCCATAAAAAAAAAATACGACAGCACATTTTGGTATGGAAAAATTCTGGCAGACTTTCCAACCCAAATTGTCAAATACATAGGATTAGTATCTCAGTCACCAGTTTTTTCTCTGTCTGGTTTCTGCTAGATCTCACACTTAAAAAAAAACAACAGAAGTGTCTGCATTGTCTCAGTTCTGTTGCATAACCCTGCTGCAGACCTTCTCAGAACAATAGGAAGCCTTTGTCACCATGAGTGTCGGCTCAGTTGGGTAGAAACCTCTTTACACAATGAATTTAACTAGTCTCAACCCAAAGTGAATTTTGGACAGACTTCAGAACAAAACCTACAAGGGCATGTAATTGCCTGTTCAGTCCAGACATGTCTTGGATCAGGACTACTTCCATACTTTTCCTATTCACAAGGTCAGTGATCACAGATTAAGTGATAGAGATCATTTTAGTCTCTATGTACCCTCAGACTGCAGTACTGTTCATTACAGAAGGTTGCATGCTCTTTACCCCTATTCTCCAGCCACATGTGGCAGTGCTATGTGTGACTTCCTGTTCATTAGCAGGTGAGGATTAGATGAATCACAGAACTGTAGGGGTTGGAAGGGACCTCTAGAGATCATTCAGCCCAACCCATTTTGGACTAAAAATATAAATAAAATTATGATGTTATGTATGCTAGAGATTATCCTGTACTTCATTTCCAGTGTACAAATAATGGGAGAGACTGAACTGTAACCCTAAATATTAATATAAATTCTTCATGATGTGAGAAGTTGCCTGCTTTGATTCTAGAGAGGGCATCATAAGACCCCAAATTAGAAATGCAGACATTTACCTTGTTACGCAACCTTAGCAAAGTTGGTGATCAGGTTTTCTGTACAGAGCAACTGGAACAAAATCTATTTAAAGGGATAGAAACTGCTGTCTAATTATCACCAGTATTTCTACTGGAACTCTTAGACTGTGAAGCTGCTTGAAGTTGTTCAACTGAAAATTCCTCTGTTAAGAACTGTGAAGCTTCATTTCCTTTAAAATTTTCCAGAGACAGCACGCCAGCCTAGGCAGGATGCCTGCAGGGGGACATAGGAAGGTTCCAAACAGCACATATAAAAAGTCATGTTATCAGAGATGCATTTTTAAATATTATTATTTATTTTTTTTAATACAGAAATAGTTATTGCTTGGGGAACTTTTCTTTTTGCAAACATGATCAATGATTTTAAGAATTTTCCTTCTATATGCAGTGGCATGGTTCTTGATATATGTTATGAAGCGGATTTCAGGATCAGAATAGTATTTCTGACCACAATGAATGCCTATACCTTAGCACTGAAGATTATACATTTAAGGGGAAAATGGTGAATTTCTGATCTGAGAAGGCTGACAGGCATACACTTGTTGTCTTGCATGCGTAGGATTCCACTACAGCCAGCGACTGATACGTCTAGTGATTTTGAGAGGTGCTTCACCTCATTTTGGTGATGAGTTTGTTTGTCCATCCCTAGAGCCACTTGCCTTGGAGTGCCACACCTGGCTGCCAGCACCCAGTCCAGGAGGGCACACACCTCCTATAACTCCGTATCGGATTTACCAATGCTATGCAGGTGCTGTCTGCTCTGAGTACCCATTTTGTAAAGTGAGGTAACATTTCTGATTCTCTACTTCTGCTTAAATCTGAAATCCTCATCCACTGGCAGAGTTGGCACTCCGCAGTGGTGAAGAAAGTAGGCCCTCCTACCTTGCTCAGAGGGGCAACTGGAGAAGACCTCCAGGTGTTCCTGTCAACCTGTAACACTCCATAGTTCTGTGGGGAGATACACAGTTGTTTATATCCAACATATCAGCTGTGTCATCCATGTAGCCAGCTGTGAAATACAGAGAGGATTCAAAAGGGGGCTCAACTGAACTAAAATCTAGTTTGATTTTGGGGTGCATCCACCTCCTTCTGTTGCCCAGAGGGGGATATTCACAATTCTCTGATTAACCGGGGCAAATCTAACTCTTCATTTCTTGTTTTTCCACTTGCAGAAGGAAACCATTTCCCTTCTTTCATGTACTCTGAAAGTATAGACCATCCCCGAAATTCCACTGAAGTCAACATTTCTTTCACTGAACTTATGCAGAAAATGCTATTGTGAAAATATATAAAAACAAGGAAGAATTGTGTGTGTGCTTCCAATTTAAGAGACACCCGCAGAATTCCAAAGAGAAGTTTCAATAATATTTAACTGGAGCCAGTTATTTCTGTTGCCACTTGCTGCTGAAGGCAAAGCTAACAGTCTCCATTCTACAGACGTCTCCAAAGCTAATTCCTCGCATTTATTTACAAATCCATGTTAAACTGATTGCCCTTCCTCTGTGCAGCTTGGGAATCACAGACATCATCTGATCCTGATGGCAGATCGGTACAGTGCCAGGAATGACATCGTTTACTTCAATGTTTCTATTAATGATAAATTTAGCCAGCTAAAAGGATGAAGCGTGTGCCCTCGGGTCAGTGCTAAATTGAAATTACCACTTAGCCTGCAATGAATTGCCTACATTTTGATTAATGGGTTAAATTCCAGAGCTGACCTTTTCAAAATTACCGAATTACAAAATCCTGAGACAGACAACAGAGTTCATCTTACAAGGAGAAGTGTATTATGCAAACATGTAGGGTCACCTAGAGAAGGATCTGGCTCTTTGTACCTCATAACCCATATGCACAGGTGTTATCCAAGGTACCATGTCAATCCATAGTTGTGGATTATGGCTGCACGATAGTGATCCCTTCCATACGGCAGCCACACAGAAGATACATTCTGCCTTGTTGTGAGAGGCGAAGTTAACAAAATGAATAATACCCAATGGTATTGATAGCTAGTATATTTTATAGATGGTGCAATTAGAAAAATTATTGGGATGGAAAAGAGACAATCGCTACACAGAGAAATGCTCATCCATCTCCAGGGAACAAGGCATGCACAGATAAACTCCACAGAGAAGAGATCTCTAACAAGAGGACCTTCCCCAGAGGTGGTCAGCCCTTCAATGGGGTCTGAGAGGGGTGGAGCCAGACTCCATCCCTTCTGGTCACACAGTGCATTGCCTTCACCTGTGCTCCTGTGGCTGACTCAGTGCTCTCCTCAGGTATCTATCAGTGGTTTAGGCCGTGATTCAGCAGTTCCCATATATCCGTCATTTGTAATTTCAGTACATTAATTTGGTATTACTTTCCTTTTCTATCACAGCCTGCCCAAATCTCTGCATGTTTACATGCAGAATGCTCTGACACTGGTTTGCTCTGGAACTGTGTAGTGTAAACGACAAAACAATACAATATGATGCAGTCTTTGCTAAAAATAAATATTTCTGGTCAGTGCTGCACTGCAGGTGCATCCTCAATCAGATTAGAGGTCTCTGCCTGTTGCCACTGAGGTCAAAGGAAGAGTTTGTAAGGGAATGTTCTAGCTACCAGCAAGCGAATTGAAGCCTTTTTATTGTGCTGAATACACACTGTGCAGAATGTCACAGTGTTGTGACACTCCTGGAAGCCCAAACCCATGCTTAGGGCAGGATCAGCATGGGGATGTTGCTCAGGGCCGTCCACGCTCAGTGGGCTTTGGAGGACCTCCAAGGATGGAGATGCCCCGGGATCCCTGGGTACCCCATCAGTGCTCCTGGTCACACTGACTGTGAAGCTTTTCCTTATGCTTCAGTGGGAAACAGGAGGTTGTTTAAAAATTTATACATGATAAGAAATTCTAAACACAACTTCCTGTGCTGATGTGTTCCTGCTGTGATGCTGCTTCTTGGCCAGCATGTTTTCTTGTGCAATAAATGAAAGAGAGAACCAGGTGGAAGATTTGGGGGATGGATTTCTGTACCATAACCACTGGGCCCAGAACACAGTATAGAACTGGCTTGCTCACCGAAGAAGAGCTAAATTCTGCTCTGGCACTGTGTGCTCTGGAGTCAAGAGGTTGTAAATGACAAAGCAGCGGAGTATATGATGGATTACCTGATGAAAGGAATTACTCCACATGACCTCTTGAATACTTCCTGTTTTGGCCACAGATGTAGAGCTCTGGAAATAAACAACTTCTGGGTGACTCCTTGCAATATTGGCTCACTATGGGAGGACTGCAATGCGCTCACAATACAGTTGCAAACCTAGATAAAGGGAAATGCTTGTAAGCCTGTCATGGGGACAGAAGAGAAATTGTTTCCCGAGGAAGGACAAAAGACCTGGAGGGAAGGAAAGCTGGTAAGGAAATTAAAAATATCTGCCATCCAGTAGTGTAAAATCTGTATCTGTAATAAAGTAGGGAAGCCTGGTGTCCCCAGCTGTAGCTAAACATGATGCAGTGAATTGTCCACATGATGTGATGGACTTCTGATGTGAATAGACAAAGTACATTAAAGTTATCTGAGAAGTTTCTTCAGGATGACAGAGGTAAGTTGCCTTTCAGCATAATGTGCTGTTCTGTTTGCAGAGTAGAAGCGACCAAGGAAAATAAACAGGGAAAAAAGGGAGGCAGTGAAAGTGACTGGCAAGGGGAATGAAGGGATGCATTGTTCTGCAGCAGGGTGAGGCGCAGCACCAAGGGTGCCATGCATCCCAGGGACTGCTGGAGATGGACCAGGAACCTGCAGGTGCATTTAAAAAGAGTGAGGCCAGAAGGACCAGGGAGGATCACCTCCCTCTCTACTCTGCCCTGGAGAGGCCACATTTAGAGCACTGTGCCCAGCTCTGGGCTCTTCAGTTCAGAAAAGACAGGGATCTCCTGGGGGGAGTCCAGCAGAGGGCCATGAAGATGATAAAGGGCTTGGAGCATCTCCTGTATGAGGAAATGCTGAGAGAGCTGTTCAGTCTGAGGAAAGGAAGACTGAGAGGGGAGCTGATAAATGTTTATAAATATCTGAAGGGAGGTGGGAGGCAAGTGGATGAGGCCAGGCTCTTCTCAGTGGTGCACAGCGATAGGACAAGGTATAACGGCCTAAACTTGAACGTAGGAAGTTCCATACAAACATACCAAAGAACTTCTTTACTGTAAGGTGACAGAGCACTGGCACAGGCTGTCCAGAGAGGTGGTGAAGCCTCCTTCTATGGACACATTCAAGACCCATCTGGACACCCACCTGTACAACCTGTTACAGGGGACAGCTCTAGCAGGGGCTTGAACTTGATGACCTCCTGAGGTCCCTTCCAACCCCTTCAGTTCTGTGGCTCACTGAGCATCCGTGTGTTGGTGGGGCCTGGGGACATCTGGGCTGTCAGGGCTTGAGAAACCTCCACCTGCCTCTGTAGTTTCTCCACTGTGAAGGAACAGGGGAGCAATGTGCTGTGGTATTATTGTATGATCAGAAATGGTTGTTCTCTGTTTCCTTTATGTTTCTCTGTCTTCACTTTTTCTCTTCTCTCAGAGCGTTTCCATTCCCTTACATAATTTGTGTGTCTGAGGTAGGGAAATACTGCTCACTGAATGCACAGACATTTGAATTTGTCCATCTTGGTGGAAGCTCAGGTGGGATTTTACAATCAGTACTTGGAAACAGAACCCACTGCTGCTGTCAGCACCTAGCACAGTGCTGTGCCACAGCAAACTCTGCTTCCTTCATATTGCTCCTCCCAGTTTGCATACTGTTCAGGGGAAAAGACAAAAGACACCATTTTTCACTAGAAGGTTTTTTTTCCTAATTGCACGCATAGTGAAAATGACCAAAATGACTCATGAAATACTGTTTAATTCAGCCTAAAATTGTTCTAAAAAGAAAACCTTTTTCCTAAAATCATTTCATGCTTTCAGACCGAAGCCCTTAGAAATGAAAATGCCACAAAGCTGCAGCTCCATGACTTGAAACAACAAAGAGCAAAACTTCTGCTTCACACCACTTTATTCCAAGGCAAGTGACACGGGGTAAGATCCATCATTTCCACTGCACTGCACTCGGCTGGCACTGCTGGAGGTGCCAAACTACACTGACTTACATTTCCATCAGCAATTCACCATGATTCACTGGTTGCTGCTTTTAGACAGTGTCTAGTGTTACTCAGATTTGTTTTAGAATAATGATATCCATTTTAGAAGAGGTGATTTGCATTCTGCCTGGGTAAGTATTCACCAGAAGAGTCAGGTTTGGCCGTAACTTCAAGCTGTGCTTTCAGCGTGTGAAACCAACTCACGATGCATCCAGGAAAATGACCTTAGTGTGCACTCTGGATGGAAATGTGCTGGGGGAAAGCTGGGCCGTGCTGGTTTTGCACAGTCTCTTCTGTCCAGGTTTGGATTTATAATGGCAAGTCTGGGTCAAGATTTGACATGATTTCTCTCCTATCCAAAGTGCTCACCCTGCAGAGCCCAAATGCTGCAGCCTCATCTGGGAGAAGCTGGTCCCCTGAGCACCTCTGTACCTCCCACATCACTCTTCCCTCTCCTCCCACACCTTTGCACTCAGATCAGTACCTGGCACAGCTGCGGCTCGAGCTACAGTGTGCTGGCTTGCTCAGCCAGCTCCATCCCTGCAGCCTTTTTCACCCGCTTCCCTGGCACTCTCCCTGGCAGGCACAGCTCCCTGCTCAGATCCCCGCTCAGCTCCTGTCGGGCTATTGCCTGAGAGCCCGGACCTCCTGCCTTGCACACAGCTGGCTGTGCCTGAACTATAGGCAGTGTGACCTGGAGGTGCAGCTCTGAGAGGTGAGAAGGCTGATTCTCCATCAGGGAGAAGTGAGTGTGCTACAGCCCCCACATCTACATTCTGAGTTTCTTGCTTTGGTCTTGGTCTGAGAGTGTGTGTGGTCAGTGGGAATGTGGGGGTGGACTCGGTGATCTTAGAGGTCTTTTCCAACCTTAGTGATTCTGTAGTTCTACATGGTTGCAGTGTGCTAGCAGTACTTTGGGATTGTATTTCCTGGTTCAGTTAGAGACAGAACCCCCATCCGGGTGCCCTCACATCCCCATGCAGTGCAGAGCAAACAAAACACTGCAGTGCTGCCTCACCATCACTCCTCCTTCCCCACAGGAGAGTCAAGGCCAAACCCAAGCATTGCTCCTCAGTGCCAGCACTGAAGCATTTGGGCTATTTTCTTAGAGGCAGGAAGCAACTTTGGAGTTTATTCCTGAGCATGCAGTACTGGAGCTGTATTTGCTAATGAAAGCCCTGCAGTTGTCATAAGGCTCTTATTCTCATTAAGGAAGGAGCTGCAGCTCATTGGACAAAGCTCCTGATGCTTGCATTCCAGACAGGACTATTCCCAATTCAAATGATATTTGTCATGGGGACAGTTGAGCAAAGAATCACAGTGGGGGAGAGAAAAGAGTGCACCAGGAGAGAGATTAGAAAGTCACCTTTCAAGGGCAAATACCGAGGCAGAATTGTGCAGTTTGGTTTTATGTAAGAGTCATGCTTTCGTTCTTGCTCTTATTACAAATCTGAGATCTTTGGGGGTGAAGAAATGTAATTCAGTAAACACCTTGTGCTGCCGTCATAATTCCAGAAGCTTTTGCACTACAAAGACACCGTTCCTTTTACACTTTTAGATCACATGCAAATTTTACTGAGGAACCTGGTCCTGTGCAGAGTGAGAAATAAACATCCCGACCTGTTTTGCAAGCTGATAACTTTTTTCTGAGATCATACACTGTGCTTAGACCAAAGGGCACACCTCGTGGAGGTGTGCAGGACAGCACTGCTCACTGGGGCCAATGAAACCGAGGTGCATGGGACAGGTGTGAATCCCATCTGGGCTGAGCTTCTCATCCTTCCCACTGCCCTGCTGCCCAGCAGCCCTCCCAGAAGCAGAAGGCAGCAGGCAGCAGCACCCCCAGCTGCATCCTCTCCCTGTGACTGGAGCAGGTCTTTACCATCAGCGGGGGTCATTTTTACCATAGATGCTACACTTCTGAACACATTTGGAAGGGTAATGATAGGACAGAGTCCTCCTGCTCCTGGCAGCAGTGGGGATGGATGCACTTTGCAGAACCACAAGAATCATCTACTGCATGTCTACGGTGCTAATTTGTGAAGAAGCCTCATTTTTGTGCCTTGTTGGTTTGATGAGGGGCTGGCATGGGGCACCCAGCTGTGCCTGAGAGCTCTGCTGCTGCCTGCCTGCTTGGTGCAGAGCAGTGCTGGATGCTCACTTCCCCTCCTGACAGCTTTGCTTTCTCTTCTTGATTGTGGACTTGATTTTTACACGTGCTATAAAAAAACCCCAAAACATTATTGCTCTCAGCTGGATTCTTGCAGCTGCAGGGAAGGGAGGGGACAGAGGAGCAAAGGCTCCATGTTTTCAAGAGCAAAAAGCTCCTACTCCATAATTTGTGCTGATTGTTGTCTGATGCTTAAGAAGGAGTTAATTAAGCTTCCAGCTCCATTTGTCTCCTTTCACTCTACAGCACAGTTATTTTTATTTTGCTGCCGACCTGTTTAGTGTCCCATTCGTGCTTGCACTAATGGCACACACCTCGCTGTTCTTCCCAGGAGGAGGCCGAGGTCTCCCTCCTTTATACTGAAAAAGTTTGTTTCAGCTAAAATCTCTGCTCCGTGTGGAACTCTTGATATTGTTAGTTGCAGAGTGAAATAAAAAGATATTTTTGTGTTTGTTTCCCCAATAACTGTACAAACCCCTTTCCTGCCCAGCTTCCCGGCCATCTGTTGGTGTGACTATCATGATCTGAAAGCATCCCATCAGAAACCACCCATCCACGCTGCCAACCCCTCACAGTGCTGGAGGAGAAAATATACCTGGAGAAGTTTTCTTTCTCACTTGTTTCACTTTACAAGCTTGCTGTTTTCAAGCAATCAACGAAACACAAAGGATAGATAACCCTTTCTTGTCTCGTTTTGGTCTGTTTTGTGTTTCTAGGTTTTTCTGTCCAAGCCTGGCTTTATGCTGTAAATGGGAGCACAGCTGTAGCTCTGGTCAGTGCTGGATGTGGATGGCTCTGTCCTCCACCACAGAATTCAGAACCTGCTCTCATCCATAGCAAATCTTTCTGTTAAAACATTCAATCACAAGTTTCAAGGGGCTCTGAATATCGCTTACCTGATGGACCCAGGGAGGTAGACATGGTGCTTTTCTAAAAAGCAAGCCACGGTTCAGCACTGTGCAATACATCAGTCAGCCACCAAAAACTGCATTAAGAGGAGCAAGTCTCCCTTAGAGAGGAAATCCAGTTCTTGTGAAGAATACATTCAGTAGTACGAAGTAACTGGACACGTAATTGTATCTTTCCTGGATTTGGTACCAAGTTAACTTTATACAGCTTAATAATCAGAATGTGCTCATTTTCTGGACTTGAAGGAAAAGAGGAGAGTGTATAAAAATAGCAGTGAGCTACTGATGTTCTTCAGTGTTTTGTAGGGAGGGCTGCACGCGGATGCTTCCTGGGGCGAGGCACGCTGTGAAGGAATTAGGTGCCAGTATCCAGAATTCCAGGCAGAATATTCGCGCTGTTCTGTAGCTCCTTTCAACCTGGGAACCCCTACACTGCCTACCACGTTACGGCACATATGATCACGATCAGCTGGAAGCACCATAAGCAGTGCCACTCATTCTGAGTTCTGACTGGAATCAAAAGATTAATTGGAAAAAAAACCAAACAAGGTTGTTTTTTATGTGTCCTACTTTCTCAGGCATTCACATTTCCAAACTTTTCTGTGTATCAGAAACAGACTTTCTCAGGCATGAAGAGGAAGCAGTGGGGCTTTCATGCTACAGGAGCGAGGGCTGCAGGAAGGGCAGCAGAAGGAGCTGTGCCCTGTATTGGAAGCGATCAGCGGCAGCTGGAGCAGCACCACATTCCTTTGGCTGCGTGGCTTTGATATTGAAATGATCTCATTACATTCACTTGCTTTGAAAACTAAACCTTACGTAAAAGGAAAACAATAACCTAATATCATAATAGAGCTTTGTCGTGGCTGCTAGCCTGCATCTCCAGTTGAGATAAATGTCTATTATTAGTTCAATCTGCCACAGGATCTTGCGGTACTTAGGAAATTCCCTTGGATCCTCACTGAACACACCTCCTATAGTAAATCTTAAATTGTGACAAATAATGGCTTTTTCTTCGCAGGACGCCCACTGTCTTCCATATCCATTTGTCTTCCAAAACATAGCAGATATTTTTATGCAGCGGGGAAAATGGTGGTTAATGAATGGGAGAAAAGCATCATTTATCCTATTAAAGGCAAGTCTTTGTTTTCTGTTTCAGTGGTTTTTAGACCTCGCTGATGCAGAAACAGTGTGATCAATATTTTATGAGCAGGACCCAGCAAACACACAGCGGCAGGATGCTGCAGTGATTACAGGAGGTGCTTAACCAGAGATAGATCCCGAGTGCAACTACTGCAAAGCAGTGCTTATAGTGAAACAGGGTGTCCAGAAACCTTGGGGATCCTTAGCATGTGCATTCTTACCCTTTCCTTGTCCTTACTGCCCAAAAATACCTAATAGATGCTGTTTTCTCCTTGCAGCTAAGCTAGGGTGGGCACCCACAGTGTTGGCAAACACCAGACACTGCCCTATCTGCCTCAGCAGCAGATCCCAACCTTCCCCCTGTCACTAGCTGATGCTTAAAACAGGGCCGTGAAAATCGGACCGTGTAAAAATCTCCTGCTATACTTCCCATCAGATCTCCCCACTTCAGCCAGCAAAGGCTTTTTGGCACTGGAGGTCTGGCTGCCTCCTCCCCCCCAGCCCTCCTGCCGGCTGCCCCTTGGAGAATTACTGCAGGTGGCACATGGAGCTGTCTCTTCCTTGGCCAAGAGCGGGTGGGAAGAGTGTGGTGGTGTTGGTGCACAGGAGAGTACTTTGAAAACCAAATTACTGCTCCAATATTGGTATATATGCAGTGATGTGAAAATCCAAGGAAGCACAAACTGCGAGCAGCCACAGGATAAATTCTAGCTGCTGGAAAATGTGCCTGAGAAAAGGGGGTTGTGGGGGGGAGGACAGTACCCTCTCTGGTCCCAGGAGTCGTGCTGTCAGGGCTCTGCGGGCTGGGCTTGCTGGGTTAGATAGCAACTCACACATTCTTACAAGTGAGAAGTTATTTTTAATGCACTAGATGTAATACTGAGGGCAAGCATCACGCTAGCGGAAGGAAAATCCATTTAGTTGTGAATCAGGCACACAGCGAAGGCCTGGAGTCACCCGGAGGCTAGAGGTAGATTTTCCTCTTTAAACTGCTCACCCCAGGACTGCACAGGTGGAGCAGGAGCAGTCAGCTGCGTGCTCTGTCTGCAGGGCCGCGTGCTGCAGGCTCGCTCCTCTTCCTCCCTCTTGCCCATGCACAGCCTGCTCAGTACCATCCCCTGGGCACATTCAGTACCTCCTGAGGAAAGGCACAACCTCATTCTCTTCTCATTGTGATTTTACAGTTTATTTGATCTGCAGCAGCACAAAAAAGGCTGAGGGAATGCATTCTTCTTTGCCTTCTAAGAAGCCCAGCGTGACAGCACATACCAAATGGCACCAGCACAACAGCAACCCCAGATCGCCATTCATTCCTGTGGGCATTTAGGTGGCTGAATACTTGTGTGCTTGCGAAGCCCACCGATATTCCTGGAGTAAACCCAGGCCTGAAGCTGATGTTGGAGACACTTTGGCTCTCTTGCCTTCTCAATGCTGTCTCCAAAACCTGGCTTCTGGCTGCAGAAGCACTGACTGAAGGGTTTGTATAGAAGGACTCAAAGGACTATTTTGATGGTGCTGGAAAGCACTGAAAGCACTACTGACCTGTCTGACACTTTTGGATAGATTGCATTTTTTCTCATCCAAAGGCTTGCATTAGTTCCATTCTTTGTGGTGAAGATACGACATTTCCATGGCTCAATTTTCTGCTGCACCTTAATTTGTTCAATTTGCACATTAACTTCTAGAGACGGTTGAATTATTTGCAGTTTAAATAGCACATAAATGGCATTAATTTTTTGGAATATGATGTGGGGCCCAAATGGTACTTTTGTTCTAAGAAGAAAGTCAAGCGTTCATTAAAAACCTGAGTAGCTGGTGATGAAACTTAGGAAGATCTTAAGAAAATACCACTAGCAATTTCTCAATTGTTTTCTCTAGCACACAGAGTTTGAAGGACATCCATACCGTGATGTCAGACCACTGATATGGTCCTCCCTTGGAAAGATTGAAAGTGGCCAAAATGACCGTGATGTGGTCATTGCCATGTGTCAATCAGAAAACCATGGTTTAAAGTATTTCTTCAATGGGACATGAGTGCGGAAGTAAAAGTAACATGGCAAAAGGTTGGAAAGAGGTTTATATTTACTTCGAGGAGGAAAAAAGACCAGAAAATGCAAAGTGAACCGAGCATTTTGTATCTGGGCTACCTTGCCCCTGATAACTGCCAGCTTTCTCTCTGCAGTTGCACTACTCTGGAATGAGGCTAGATTTCCACTTTAAACAATTGAATTAATCCTTTTGTTCAATTGTTCTTTGTTTCCATAGCTGCATAACGCCGTGAATTACTATCAACCCAAATTACTTGTATCAACTCAATCAGCTTCATGCTCTTCATGCTCTGCATGCGCTGTCCTGGTGCACTTATCTGACAAGCAAACCCAGAAATTACATTCTGCTAATGTCTGGTTTCTGAAATACATTTGGATGTGTTTGCTCTGTCAATGTTTGCTGAATTTCATCAGGAAATGCTAAGATGGATTTATTACCTCAATCATTAGGTATATATTTTTTTAATCATCTGTTCTAAGCCATGACTCCTTTTAAAAAGTACTTGGTCAGCACACAGAGGTGATCTACTGTGGTTGGCAGGAGGAGGAAAGTCTGCCTGTGGGTCCCAATCCGACATCCATGCAGTGTGCAATGAGTCAGCCTCTTCATTCTCACCATGTGCCCATGCCTTACTTGATCTGGAAGGGATCTGGCAATGGCTTAGATCTTTATCATGTTTCATGTCTCTGTGGTTTCTCTCCTCCTCCTGGTATGATTCAGGAATTTTCCACAAGTTTATAGACTGGCTGGTGCCGATGGTCATTTCACCTATGACATTTCTGGCAGAAATACAATTTAAGCTAGTTAAAGACAGAAGTGTAGAACCTCAGCCACCCACTTATAGAATCATAGAATCATACACTCACCCAGGGTGGAAAAGACCTTAAGGATCATTGAGTCCAGCCACCACCCAGCCATACTTCCCTCTCTCTAACAACCCTCCGCTAAACCATGGCCCTAAGCACCACATCCAAATGGTTTTAAACACACCCAGGGATGGTGACTGCACCACTGCCCTGTGGAGCCCATTCCAGTGCTGAACAAGCCTTGTTACCTTCAAAACAGACTGCTCTATGTAGTGCCTCACTTGGTTGTGTCTGCAGTCTTGGAAACTTGTCTACCCTATGTTCCCCTACAAATGGACTTCGAACTTGTTTGGAGGTTCTAGCAGGGGAGTGCAGCTACTGCACATCCTTGACCAACGAACCACACCATCTCTATCGGAGAAGGTCACCCTCCATGACCGAGCACACATGCTAAGAACCTAAATCCTCAGAACCTCTTTCTAACTGTCGGGCTCCTTCAGAAAACCTCGGGCTTCACATGAAGATCCAGTATATGGAATCCAAATCTGAATGGAATTTGATGAGATATGTCAAAAAACATGAATTCTTAAGATGAGAAGGTTTGCTACAGCACTATAGATTCTGTGGATGAATTTGTGTAAAGAGGGAGTGTTCATAAGGCATTTCATGTTTTTTAATGCTCTTTCATGTCATTTTATTATCTGATCTATTCATCCAATCCATGTAGCTGGTCCTAGCAACTCCTAGGAGCTTTCTTAATTTTTTTTTGCTGTACCTGCGAAACAATGAGCAGCCATCAGCTATGAAAAGGTAACAGTCCAGCCCATCACTGCATCTGGGTATGGCATGCCACAGGTCTCACAGACCATGAATGGAGGTCAAAGCCAGTACTGGCTGCAGTTCTGTGAGACCTCTCCCTGCTTGCAGCTCCTGGGCTGCGCTGAGTGTGATCACTCTTTTCAGAACACTGATGCCAGCAGGTGATGGTTAAAGGAAGGAGTAGAAATGAGCAGGAGAATGAACAGAAGAGTAGAAATGGGTGGTAATTCTGCTCCTTACTTTCCTGCTGCATGCAAAGAGCAGCAGGAGAGCAGTAACAGATCATCACTTCTTCTGGAAGAAATAATGCTGAAACCAGTGCAGCAGTTTTCCTGCCAGGGAGCAGTTGACCCTCTGAATAACTGTGAAGAATTCAAAGAGCACCATCTTCCAGGAAACATGCACTACCCTTTTTCCTTTCAGTTCAGATTTCATCCCCGATGCTTGGGCTCGTGTCTGCTGCAGGGGATTCTTTCCTCAGAGGTTCTTGCTCCTGGTGCACAGTGTTTCCTACCATGGGGATCTCTGCACATCTCTCCAGGTGAGCACACCTCACCTACCAGACCCCTAACTCCCCCTAACATTTAATAACATATTCTATTTATTGATGCAGATATGGCACTAATGTGCAGTTTTGGCCATTCCAAACAAGCAGATGGCTATGGCTGCGCATTATCTATAATCTCTGTGTGCAGTGTAACTCTTCCTCATGTAGCAGACTTGTTATCTGTTATCCCTGGTAGGCCTCTGTGTGCTCAGCCATTAAAGCCTATGTGCCTACACTGGGAGCCCTCCCAGACCTGTCTGACTTTCCTGCTCCCTATCTCCAGCTGCCACAGTCAGAAAACTTTTCCCTAAGCTGCAAAATAGCAGTGATTGCAGTTGTGCATTATCTGTGCTTCCTCCAACGTGCCACTTGCCTGGCTTACCAAGTACTCATCTCACATGGCCACCCAAAACTTCACCCCAATAAAAAAAAGCCAGGAGGAGGCCTTCTTCATCCCTCTTAGTCCCTCTTCTGGGAATTCTTGAAGAATGCTTTGAGAACCACTGGAGCATAAAATAACTCAAGTCTCATTGAGCTGTAACTTGGTGCTTCGTGTGATATCTCCGTTCTTCAGCATCACCATCTTGGGTTGTTCTTCCACGTGAGCGACACGTTCTCCCCTTTCTGGGACAGCCAGGCCTCTGGTCTTCCTCTCAGCAGAGGGACTCACACCAGGCAGAGCCCCTGCTTGGCACTGCCAGAGTGACTTTTCATTATTTTTCTGTCAGGGTGACAAGAGCAAATGAACAATTTCAGTATTTTTTTGTCTAGCTGACAAATTACTCGTTAGCTTAATTTAGCTTAGGCACGACTCCACAATCAAAGCCAACCAAAGCAACCAGAAAGGCTTATATTTTCTAAGATTCATTAATCCTGTTTGTCTTTTTCACCTTCTTAGATTGTTATTATTCCATGTCCTCAATCAAAGAACAGAGCGTAAGAGGGAATTTTTTTGCTGTTGATTTTTCTGCAGAGGAGCCCGTGTTATAAGGGTTACAAATACTTAATTAGAGAGTGGAAATTCCACCGACTGACCAAATGCAATTAAGCCATCCAGCTCATTTCAGAACAGAATGTGAATTTCAATAAGGCTGAGCTCTGTGGAAGCTGCCTCCCTCTGATGGACACTTCAGCTCTGGATAAAAAGCAGAAGCTGATTTCTGAACACTCACTCAGCTCTGCTATTAATACAGACATCTGCTTACAGTCGTTGCCAAACACAGGGAAGCAGAGATGTTTTTCTGAAGTTGATGAACACCAGAAAATATCACACAGAAGGCGGAAAGCAGACAGGTATGAATTCAGACACATCCTGCTCCCAGTCTTACTGTATTGATTCCCCCAGCCAAGAGGATGCAGAACAGCTATCTGCATAGAGGTGAGGTGAGCAGAGCCAATCCTTAGATTACACCATCTAAAAAGGTGTTTGAACTCCCAGACTGCTCCAGTTTTTAGGAGCTTGAGGCAGAACTATGGGTCCTTGGCACTCCATATCTGGAGTTATGTCCTAAAGGTGGGAATTACATCCTTAATTTGAAAAAAAAAAAGAAAAAAAGTCTTAAATGAAAGAAAACTTCAGGATTTAGGTACAAAGAATTGTACAACAATAGCTGCTTTTCTTGCAATAACTGAAAGAATGTGATTTGTAACTGTGAGGCAATATTCCAGCCAGACATATCAAATGGAAGGTTGCCCTAGATTCAGGTTCCCAGAAATATTTCTGGTTTTTATTTCATACATTTATTAACTTCCTTTATTTTTAATGCTTCTTCTTTTGTTTTCTGTAACATGCTTGAAATATTGAGGCCTCCCCCTGTTATCTTAAGGATAAAACTGTATCCATTTAGCAAAAAAGCATAATTGGGAGTGCTGAAAAAACACGCAGAAAAAAAAATTGCAATTCCTAATGAATTCAAATCTCCCTTGCTGCAAGGAGATTTTATTTTGGATTAAAATGCTGAAACTTCAGCACCCTCAGCCAACGAAATGCTATTAAATTATATGTGTGTTGCCCTGAAGTCCCTTATGGATGTTGGTTTAATAATAAAAAAATCTAAGATGGTGGAGAGTAGGAGGTTCTCTGTCCGTGTTTCTCCCCAGCCCTTCTCAGCCCCTTCTCACAGACTGCATGGCACTGCTTCCCAGAGTACCAGGTGCAGCACGGGGACTGCTGCCCTGCTCCTAGGCTCCAAAAGTCAGAGAAGATAAATGATCATGGTTAGCTCCTGGAGCACATAATGCTTTTCATCTGCAAAGCACGCAGATAATATTCGTACAAAAACAGAGGGATTTATGCAATAGAATCCTGCTTATAGACACTCTCCAAATCACTGTAGAAAAGATTATTAGCCAGAAGCCAATGAGGCATTGACTCAGCCATTAAACACCTTGTAGGTGCTTTCCTAAACACATCATAGAGGGATTTTTTGAGGAAATTGCAGTTCCAGTAGTCAAGAGAACATATGGTTTAGGATATAGTTAATTTTGCCCTCATTTTAGGTTCTCATTTTAGACGTGCAATTCTCCTTCAGCGTTTATGCGTCTATATTTAGAAACATAAATACATTTAATTTACTTGGAATGCTTTTGTTCTGTTCTGTTTTGTTTCAAGATATCAGTGTACCAAACTTTGTTCACTGAAGTTTAGGGCCTGGTCAGCATACGCAAGTGATACCATTCCAATGTATTACTTAATTATCCCTGTGTATGAGCTAGCAGAAGATGGATTGGATCTGGGAGGGATTATGTGAACTGGGAATGAAACAACTCAATAAACAGTGAGACTAAGCCTAATACAAAAATTCCCCACCGTTACGAGTTTCCCCTTCACTGCCAATCTGACTGAAATCATCTCCACTGTGAAGTATGGCTGAAATCTAAGGCCGGTTTCATTTCACTTCAGCTCTATAATTCATGTGCTGTTATGATTTCCTTCTCATGATACCTATTGGAGAAAAACAGACATTTCCAGGTCTCTGTCCTCTTCTAGGCTTCCATTTGGGGATAAAAAATCCCATCCAAAAAGGACTCTATTTTCTGCACTGAGAACCAAAGGTGCCCGGGTCATATCTGAGAAACAAACATTTTTGGAACAACTAATCCCTCTTGAACTGAGTGCGTAACTGTTTGCAATTAGTGTTTGTGTTGTAAATTATCATGGACTCTTTGTCCATAATAAACATATCTTTTTGTACTTTTTTGTGTGTTTTTTTTGCCCATACTGACATGAACCTCTACATTTCTGCACAACTTTGAGAACCTAGGCCCCAGTTTGTTGGGAGCAGAGCTGATGTCAGCTCATGAAATGCTCCAAAGCATTTACTGGAGCTGCTGACCAGAGCATGCTGTGTCACAGAACATTCAGCAAGCAGAAAAAGTCAAGAGACCTAACGAGTACTCAGCAAGTACTCTACCTCACCATAGCTAAGTTCAATACAGACCCAACCAGTCTGCACAAGGGTTGCCCTGTTAGCAAGGAACAGTTCTGCACTTGCATTGTGCTGGTGGCAAAAGAGTAGCAGTGATGTTGTGTAGCATCAGAAAGCTTGAAAGAGCAGGAGAATCAAACAAGAGGACTTTAATTGAATTATTAATGAATTGCACAACAGTTACGCTCCACAAGAAGGAACAGAGATAAAATGGATAATTCTCACAACCAAAGAGAGAAGGAAAAATAGAACACGGTAAATTTTACAGAAGAGTCAGTTCTGCTGCAGAAACCCACTTTGGCAATGAAAATGAAATATATCATGAATTATAGAGAATGTTTCATGTATGTGACTGCTCTGAATTGAGGAAGGTACAAAGGCATGTCAAACAGTGGGAAAATTAACAGCTGAATTTGGCAGCTGTCTGGGAAAGAAGGCCATGTTCAAATCACCATCACAATATAAAACCATAAACAGTGGGAAATGGCCGAGGTGTCGGGGTGGAAAGATGAGCACTGTTTGATATTGTCAGAGAAGGCCACAGGGGTACTCGGCGAGCAAAGCTGCTCAGAAAAATGGTCAGAGGCATCACAGAGGTTTTGCTCTGGGAGGACCAGGAGGTGTGGGAGCAGCTGAGTGCAAAGCTAAAGAGATCTCTGCAAAAAGCACGGCCTGACCCTGAGCTCGTTAGGAATGGCATAAGGGAAAAAATTAGAAAGGCTTTAGGTCGTCTCCCTATGATATTTTTTAAGGAAAAACACTGCACCAAAATAAAGTTACAGCAGAAATTCTAATACCATCATATTGCCTCCAACTAAAATCTTTTCTTTCAGAAATATTGCAGTGTTTCCTCACAGAAGTGTCTGTTTGAGTGATCTGAATTGTGCTTTCCTTTATAGAGCTTTTCACTGGGGTTCGTTCTCACAAGGTTCCGTGGTGAACCCACTTGCAAGACCTGCTCCTCAGAGGAGCAGTAAGACAACCACGTGCAGAGCCCGGGAACCTGGGACGTGAGGATGCTCTTTGCATGGCACACACGCGGGAACAAAATTACTCCATTTCAGAACATTCCATTTTTCACCACTACATCGAAAATTCATCTTTAAAAATGAGACCTTTGATGGGAAAAATGGCTTTTATCAGTAATGCAGGTCTATGCTGATGAAAAAATCTGTTCATCTTTTTTCTCTGCACTGTGAAAATAATTAAACAAGCTGGAGCATCTTATGGGGGCATCTTCTTCCCACCTCCCAGATGCATTATGAAGCTTAAGGCTCATTAAAGCACAAAGCAAATTAGATTTGCTACTATTTATTTCTTCTCCTTATTAAATATTATACCCTTCTTCTTTTCTTTTTCTTTTTCTCTCTTTCCCTTTTCTTTTTGACTTAAGAAGGGTTACTGTGCCTCATTCTGTCAGGGAGATTCCTTTCAACCACAAGCCTTATTTTGCACAACTATTATTATTCATAAATGTGGCTATGGAGCCTGGTCCTACTTTCACACTAGGAAAATTCGGTCGATTTCAATACAGTTAGCTGTGGTCAGACTTCTGGAAATGAGATTAGAATTGAGCCTATGTCAAACACAGTAGAGCTGGAAAAAGATTTATTTATACCACTAAACTCTTCAGGTGAGGTTTTGTGCCATTAAAATGCATTATCTATTATACTTCGGACAGCATGGCCAAACCATACTTGCACTCCAAGTTGAAGTTTGAAGGAGATAGGTTTCTGTTTTCTTCCTCAACATGAAGACTAGGGCTTTGGCTGATTTGGGAACGTTTTAAAGAGGCAAGGAGACGTTTCTTCTAAGATGGTGAAAATGTGAACCAGCAGCTTTGATGGAAGGACAGAACTGTATTGCAATGGCACAAATGAGTGCTGTTCTTTAGGCTGTTTTGAGTCTGAAACTGCACAGTCCTTTGATAGCCATTGACTAGAGAATTTATTGTCCAGGCTTTGGGAGGTTTCTGTTTGTGGGTGAGGAAGCCATGGGTCTCATATGTTCACCTCAGTCTTGCACAAGAATCCTGTTGAGCTGTAGGGTTTGTTTGGATCCTCATTCCATAGTAGGTAAAATAATCTAATTTCTTTAGTACAATTCATCAAATGAACACAGTGTGTATCCTCATCTCTTCAGAAGCCTAACCCTTACCAGCAGTATGTACCTGCACTGGGCCCGAATGCCTCAGCACGAAATCCAGAAACATGATTTTCAATGATTGCAGCTGTGTCAGGTTTCCTCTTCTACTGAAAGTCCCTAGGAGCACTGCTCCCACCACTGGTTCTGCTTATGACTTTTCTCATTTGACCTTGAATATTTCCACTCCATCTCTGGCAGAGATGGTTTTCATCCCTTTCATCTTTTCTCCTGGAAGGTCAGGCTTGGACACCCACAAAAGCTGTTTAAAGCATTTCTAAAGGTATGTAAATGCCCACTGAAATCCAGGAGGCATCATAGTTTTAAAAGATCCTAGGCATTCAAAAGCCTTTGAGAGTCTAAAAGGAAGCTTTCTCCACTCTTCAGTTACTCTATGCTGACCTTTATGGCTTTCACTTGTTTTCTCTCTGTCCCTTCCATTTCCAACAATATCCATGGTGCTCATCCTGTCTCTGAAAAGACAGATATCCTCTCTGCAACTTCTGCAGGTCTTTTCTGCTCCTAATGAAGTCTTAAAATAAAAGTCCTTTTCATTACACTTTGGCATGCATTTTTGGATATGATGATAGAATAGCAGCAGTGTTTACTAGAACTATAAAAAGGACATGAAAAGCTGACATGATGAAGAAGTAAAATGAATGGGAACACAATACCCTTAAACTAGCCCTTTTAAACTTAGATTTTACATTATAAATATCCCAGCAGCGCAGACAAAAATGAATCACATCAAGAATTGTGAATCACAACCCTAGTAGATGTACTGCACTGTCATTAGGCTTTCTTCTTCTTAGCAGACTCACTAAGTAACTGCTGAAAGAAATGCCTGTAACACTGGACGTGCGGCAGTACAGAGCCCATGCCACCACTGCACCAAAGGCAGTTATCCCAGTTCAGGTTCTGGAGGTCATGTAATTACAGCAGTAACCACTTGGACAGGAAGAGCTTGATGTGGAATCAGGCATTCTTTTTTGGATCCAAGAACTGTTTAAGAGGTCACTGACCCTCAAGCTCTCTGTTACCTAATCTAGCTGAGGTATGATAATTGACCATTAGAGCTGTCCTAAATCCATGTCAGCACACTGTGAAACAGGTTTTATAAGGAAAAGCCTGTCAGATTGTTCAGTCCACACCTTGCTCGAGTCAATTGAGAATCATTGTTCAGCTCAGGGTGGGACACATCTCTGGAGACTGAGGTGAGTGGTACTGGTTGCCTCATTTGCTGTTCATGCAGCACCTGGGAGGTGTACCTCAGGGATTAACAAATACTGTTGTAAATGTACAGTGTGGTTTCACTGCCAGAAAGTAACCAGCTACTGCACTAGGAAATATTCGTTATATATAGCTACTGTAACAACAAGAAGATTAGTGCAGCCTTTAAGGCTGCGCACAGAGACTTCCAAACATGAGGTGGAAGTCAAGGAGGTCAAGGAAGTAGGCTCATGTTAACGTAAGCAGAAACAATACCACAAACAAAAAAGTAGTAGGAAACATAGATGTATATTACATGTCTAAATGCAATATATTGCAGTATCAGAATACGTGATGAATAGTCATATGGTTTCTATAAAATAATAGGAAAAATTAGTAGGTAGTTCACTTCCAAAATTCCAGCTTAATACAAGTAAATGTTCAGTGCACTAGGAAGAAATATTTGGTAACTTGAGTTCAGCATCTACTGCACAAAGGTTTCAGGGGATCTGGATGTCAGAACCTCCATCTAGTGATGTGCTGAGTCCCAGGGATTGGATTGGATTGGATTGGATTGGATTGGATTGGATTGGATTGGATTGGGAGCCTTCTTCTACCAGCAAAATGCAATATAAAGTTATCCAATGCTAAGATTGCCAGGTATTCTGTGCATCAAATTATTGTACCAAACGAATAACTGCAGGAATTGATATTCAAAGAATAGTGAACTAGTGTATCTCGAGCAAGCTGGGTGGGAAAACCCCCAATGCATCCTGTGTTTTTGTGTATTCTTACTGCACACGTTTTCTCATCCTCTTATTTCCTACTAAAATAGCAGATTTCATTGATGTCTTATCAAGCTGTTTCCCTGTTATCTTATTTCTGATGCGTTGTTCTGCTAATATATTGACGTATACTTATTGAACAGTGCTAAAAAATTGGATGATGCATTGCACACACATCACAAAATCAACAGAAATTGTCCCATGACATATAGTTAGGAACAGCTTAAGAGTACAGAAAAAAAAAAGGGACCAAGTTAGTTATCTGATCACCTTCAGTGAAAAATGGGCTTCACAAAACCCCACCTGCAACCAAGCTGGGTGATCTGAAAATGGGACCATGTGATCTTGCTTGGGCAGAACTGGCATCCTGCAGCTGTTCCCCAGGAGATGAGCACTGCAGAGCTCTATTAATCATAATAAGGATTGCAATAAATCATAACAAGGATTCTGTCCCAGCTAAGGAACGAAGCAAGCTCCAGACACGGGGCTGAATGCAGGGACAAGTTAATTCATCAGCAAATTGTCAACAAAGAATTTGCCTTAATTTTAATTACTGATAGACCACCATGTCAGAGCCCTGAAACATGTCTTGGTGGTAATACAAAGAGCAAATAAGGTGTCAGCGCAGCGTGATGAGCTAATTCCCAATCCTGAGGTGATACCGCTTCAAATAGGAACACTCATTAGAGTCTCAGGCACCTTTATCTGCCAAGCAGTTTCATGCGCTACACTGCCCTGGATGCGGTGTGTTCATCACCCTTCCCAGCTGCCAGGAGATGCTGTGTTCCCCTTGGTGTCTGAGTGGGAGAGGGAAGAGCAAGAGGCTTCTTGCACCCAGCCATGACGATGTGTGCAGCTCTGCAGTCAGACCACGGGCAGGTTATTCAGGCTGCGATGGTCATTTTTACCTGTGACATGGATGCCTAATAAGGAACAAGTGATTAGTCACCTGAACAACGAAACACATTTTGTCCCAACACAGACATTATGCACCTCGTTTCTTGAAAGTGCTCTGTCTTCCTCCACTGTCGGTTCGGCCGCTGCAGGTAACTGAGGTGTGGATGTCTGTGCAGTCACCTTCTGTCCCACAGATCTAAGTCACATCTCTTACTTTCCCTCCAGCGCATTAGGAAGGTCACAGAAGTATGATGTCTGGGAGCCACTCAGTCATCAGAAAACCGGACTGCATCTGGGGCTAGTTTTGCTTCAGGTGAGACAGTCTCCTTGAGATGTGATTGCTGAATAAATTTGTGCAGTTTGTACTTTTGTCCCAAGAGGAAAATCCACGAATCTGTGGCTGTTAGGGGTCCTATGTCAAGGACGTCAGCAAGCACAACTTCTGCTCGGGTTTAGGTTTTCTGTTTGTGTGCGTGTGTGTGTTTTTAACAACTAAGCAATCAGTCACAGCTTTCTTTGCTCTCTCCCAATGATCTTCGTCTCTGGTAAGGGCATTTTTCAACGGTGTACTGCTGTCAGTGTCATTAATTTCTTTGTCTAAATGGTACATCAGAAAATTCTCAGTCATTTTAGATTTTCAGCTTCAGACATATACAAGAGATCTGTGTTCTCTTGTCAGTTCTTGCCATCATTACATCCCCTCTTCTGGATGCTGAGCCCAGGAGCTGACGTAAAGCAGTCACAGCTCTGCTTCTATCTCGGCCACTTTTGTTTGTACTTCATGCTGCTTTCCTTTCAAACTTTTTTTGTCCTTACTGTATCTTCTATTTTTCTGATGACTGAGGTTTATTTTCAAAGGTGACTCACAAAGGATTCTTTTTGTTGTGTTTTTTTTTCTCATTGGACTTTTACTTCGTCTCTTTCCTGGAGCACAGAAGATATTCTTTTTTTCTGTTTGTTTATCCATTGCAATTATTTTTTCTTGGCTATTTCAGGAATGTCAGCCCTGGCCTTTTCTGAGTTCTCTGGATGCTACTTTGAATCTTCCCAAGGACAGTTATTATTAGCTCTTACATTGCAGCTGACTGGATATGGGCGTTGAAAGTTTAATCTGTTATCTCCATAAAACACAATTACTTGTACCCACCAACCTTGAAATGAACTCATATTTATATAACAAACTAACTATTTTCTAGTGAAATCAAGACTGACCAGATACCTCACAACTTCCAGGACTGTTCTCCAAACTACTACCTGGCAACCTGGTCTGGGAGCTGCTTTGGCAGTGGGTTGGGCTGCGTGATCTCTGGAGGCCTTTTCCAACCCCTGCAATTCTGTGATTCTGTGGTTCATTAGATACATATCACCCTGACTAAATCTCAGCCAGGCTTTCTGATCTAGAGACATAAGCCTAACATTAGGAAAGTAAAATCTTGCAAACTCACACTACTTATCCCATAAAGAAACATGTTGCATCTAATTTATCTAATTTCCTTCATGACTTCCCAGGGAGGGTTTTGCTGACACAGTGTTGTCTGGTTTGCAGTTTCTTATCCTAATATTGGTGTTTAAAACCGGCCTGGTGAATCGTACTTCAAATGCCTGTGTCTTCTCTCAGAGCATAAAGAAGGCAGCAATGCACTTTGTGAGGTGGATGCATCCCACCTCTTCTTTCTACCACTCGTTTCCCTAACCTGAGGTGTTGCCCTTATCCTTCCTAGGTAAGGTTATGTGGTTTACATCAGGTCACACAACATGTACTATACACTGTTGCCTTGGCCTCTGATGTGGAAATAGCACTCATTTTGTGTACGACCTTGAACACTTTGTGCACAGCGAGGCCTTGACACACACAGACCACACACAACAGTACAGAGGATAGAGGACTCTGGAGCCCTATGAAAGACATGACCGAGTCATGACTTCTGCCCCACTTCAGGGAATATAACCTCAGCCATCAAGCACCCACATCACCATGGCAAAGCAGTGCCAAGGGAAAGACACTCCTCCTTGTGTCTCTGATGCTTACCTTTTCCAGAGATCACGTTAAAATGATTTTTGTTGACCATTTGGGCATTTAGCACTTCTTACTCCCCAACTCTGTGTCACTTTTTTTTGCTTCTTTTCTTTTTTTTATTGTCCCTAATGGATTCTTATCCCATGATGAGGGCTATATCCTATCTAAAGCCTCACCAAGACTTTCTGCAGTACAAAAACTAAGAAAAATCTCTGAACAGATACAAATACTTAACTATTGGGTTAAGTCTTCCACTGAGGAGGAAATAGGTAGGACTGCTGCATTTAATTAGATGTCTCTCCTCAAACCTTGTTACCTTTCACTGGAATACACAAGAGCACTGTGTTAAAATGCAGAGATCTGTGGCCCCGGTGTCAGTGAGGAGGAGTAGCTGTTGAATCATGTCCTCGGCTGCCGCGGCCATCAAGCTCATTGACAGAGATAAATGTAAGTTGGCAGCACTATTGGATCCATATTTTAAGTGGAAATTGAAGTCTTGCTTCTACAAAGTGCTGACCAGGCTATCTGGAAGGATGAACAAGAAAGTGCAGGATCTGTCCTCCCTGTTTGATGAGCTGTCTGCAAGTTGGTATTTCACATACCGAGGGAAGACACATCCAGCACAGCTTAGAAAATCTTCTGAGTGGAAAAAATTAAAAGCACTGAAGGTTGAATGCTTAGAAAGAGACAGGACTACCATAGGGCATGAGACACAGGCTGGGCAAAACACAGCATCACTCAAACACTAATCTGATTCAGTTGCATGACAGGAGAGCCTGATGGTGCCTGGGATGTCCTGAGATACCCTGTCTGGCCTATCACTGCTGACCAAGATGAGTGCAGTCTTCTTGCACATCCAAAAAGATATCTCTCAGCTCTGTGCTAGTATCTTAGTGTAATACCTGACTCATGTGCCAGGAAATGAGTTGATTTCATAATCTACTAGATGCCTAAATGTCACCTTCTACTGCCTCTGAGGAGAGATCACCTCACTTGACCTGCTTGCCATGTTCCTTTTGTTGTGGCCCAGGATACAACTGACTTTCTGGGATGCAAGCACACAGTGCTGGCTCATGCTGAAAGTAATCCCAAGTGCTTCTCCACAAAACTGCTCTCAGTTCTTTTGTCCCTATGGATGACAGCTATTCTCAGAGTCAGCATGGCTGAGGCAGTCCGGGGCCTCTGGCCCCAGGTGGTCCCACCCTGCTCCAGCAGTGCCACCCAGAGCAGTGCCCAGCACCGTGCCCACTCAGCTCTTGAAGGTCTCCAAGAGGAGATCCTACAGGCTCTCTGAGTACCTGTGCCAGTGCTTCATCACCTGCTCAACACAGAAGTGCTTCCTGATGTTCAGAGGGAACTTCATCTGCTCCAGTTTGCATATATTGCCTCTTCTCCTAACACTGCACACCACTGCACAGGCACCATGTTCTCTGCACTCTTCCCTCAGGTATTTATAGATCTGGCTCTTTACAACTCTTGTTCTTAAAATTAGACATAAACAGCCTGGTAGAGAAAATCCTATTTGCTGTATATAGAATGAACTATTAAGATAGTTCATGTAGTCCGTGTTGCTATGTACTTCCCCATACCCAGAATTTTCCTTGAGAAGTTGACTGTATTTCATGTATGCCATGTGAAATTTGTCCTACAGGTGGCAATGCTGGTATCAAATGATCTGGAAATGGAAATTATATTCCACATAAATGTCACCTACAGGAGAGACCAGGAAAAAGTTCCCGTGATGAATTCAGGAATCCTGACTGAAACATTTCATTGGATCTGAGGGATGTGGACCCATAGGGCTAGTACAGTTACAATTCTCCAATGTTTCCCAAAGCCAGTGTCCCTTTGTGCTGCTTGCTAGGTGATGCTTTGGTATTATGTATTGTCTTCAGCTATATTCAATTTATTCCCATACGAACAGTGTCTGACAACAACAAAAATGTGTGCTTTTAACTGCTTAACCATTATGGTATCTTCATTCGTTGTCTGGTAGTTGCAGTGTGCTCTATTGCATTACATGAAAAATAGAGTCTGTCTCTTTTGTGATTAGATAGAGAGAAAAGATGTGTGCTGTATTTTGTCAGAATTTACTACTGCTGATAGGGGTAAATGAATAAAGTATTCGAAGTCAGTGTTTACCTTGTTCCTTCCTTTGCTGACTGTTGAAATTTCTTCCCATTCTTTCTTTCATTCTATATAAGAGACTTTCTGAAAAGCACATTTTTCTTATTTCTAATCATATTTAGCAAATGCTGGAACTTATGACAGTGAACTCAAACTGCTGTGGATGGCTGCTTTCTGAGCTGGCTGGAAAGGGGACATCTCGTACTCTTTGAAATGGGTCATTTCAGTAAAAGAGCTACAACAAATGACTAGTGTTGACCCTAAGAATCCTACAAAGTCATCAGTATTAGAGGAATGTTTCGTTTGCTGCTTTATCTGTATAAAAATGGAGAAATTCTGTAGTGAAATAAATATAAAGCCAAAAAAAAAAAAAAAAGATTTTCCTTCTCAAAGTCTTATCCCTTAATGAACGTGTTGCTTTCCTGTTTCCAAGAAGACTTTGGAGATCTTTCTCGTGAAAACTGTCATAGAAAAGCACAGCAGGAAAAATGTCTGAATGAAAAATGTTCCTGGTATGTATTACTAGCTCTACCAGACACCAACACAATGGAAGAATACCATGGCCTACGTATCCAGAGGAGTCTGGCCATTTTGGTGGGCCCAATTTTCTAAGCAGTGTCTCCCCTAGAACCATTCCTAACATTCCACAGCCTTGTCCTCTGTCTCCTTTTGGTCATGACACATTTTTTGGCAAGCCTGAAAAACAGAGACTCTTTCAGAAATGTAAGACCTTTGGTGACTTTCAGTAGAGAAACAATTCTCTTCATGCGAGGCAAAGAAAAATGAAATAAACTCTTCCATAACAGAGTCATAATTTAACTCCCATTTCTAATCAAGATGTTAGTCTGTCTCTAGTCTGACATGTCTCCATCCATACTCAACATCACTAGAACAACTTTTATAATCACCACCCCTTCCCTGTATTTGTATTCTTCTCTCTTTCTCAGTCATTCTGAAATATAGCACCTTCATTCTTGTCAATCAGGCTTATCATTTGGGCATGATATTCTCTCAGGCTTTTCTTTCCATCACATGAAGCTCTTTCTAAATCTCACAGACATTTCCTGAAAAAAGAAATACTTCTGCTCATCCAGCCAGCCAGCAAAATTGCAAGCAGGCTCTGATATCTCAAGCCTCGATAGCTTTGTTTACTTAATATCTATCCAGAATTTGGGTGCAAATGTAATTTTCCTACTACATTGTTTTGAGCGAATAGTTCATTTCTCTCTGTTTCTTTGAATATGCTCTATCTTTGCTGTTGTAAGTGTAAGAATGTTCTCTCCTTTTTCATGGTGTTGCTTACCTCCCTTTATCTTAATTCATTCCCTCTCACTAAACAATGAAAGATCTATTTTCCTGCCTCTGCTTCAAACCATGTCAACTTCTAGCATTGTATTTTCCCCTCAGTTCATCCCAAATGGTTGGAGAAAGCTCCCCACAAACAACCTTCAGTTTAACGTGAATCTGGATACACATAAACATCCAGAAATCCAGTTTGATGCAAGTCAGTGAGTTTACTGACCAATACTGGGAAGAATGTGACAAATCAGTAGCAGAGATGAATGGTCTGGCACGTGCTGCAGTGACTGAAAGCAAACATCCATTTAACACATGCTCCTGGATGGAAATATTTCTTTTTATTGTTTATGGCATTGAATTTAGAGGAGTGATCCAATCTCCATCTATTTATGTTAAGAGCAAAAGTAAAACACATGAGGGTAAGGGGAATTCAGGCTGCAGGTCTGCTATGCAATGAAGAGCACTGCTCAGTAATGTTCATCTGCCTGATTATGGTACAAAGCTAGGGAAAGTTAAGCTGATCCCTTAGTATAACTTTGCTTACAACATAACACTATTTGCTAGTGAGTGTGGAATCTAAAATAACGTACCCAAGCAGCAACATCTGCCAGTGATTTGCAAGGTCGTGTTTTCTGCCTTGTTCCTATTACTTCTTGACTGTCTTTTTTTGCTCGGATATCTATAAAACATGATAGCATTCAGATCAGTTGTGTTCTGCAAACCACCACTTATTATATCAGGGTTTTTATGAGAGCCTTATTCACTTCTCTATTAGAAATGACCCGTTTTAGGATTTTTAGAAAGGAATTGCTGTCTCCTTTATGTTGGTACAGTAGCCACAGGAACTACAGTAAGATTAAAAAAAAATTGTAGTTACTATATTTAAACCCAATTACTTGAGCCGTTTCTGAGAGTGAACACCTTTGTAAAAAATGCTTTTAAACATCTGGCTCAGTTCTAGCCAAATATCACAGCAATCTTGTGAAAGCAGTTCCCATCTTTGTTGAAGATAATGACCTTCAAATAAAGGTAAATCTGAAAACACTTGGAGCCTTCTTTCCCTGCGAGACTCCAGGACACACATTTTAAATGGGATCAGTGTTTACCTCTCGTCTTTACTGAACTGATCATTTGCTTTAATCCAGCTTGGTTACTCTACAAAATGACACTAATGCCTCCTAATATCGGCTGGCACAGAGTGCTCTGCTGCTTGGACACGTTTGCATGCATTTTACATAAATGAATAAGTAAAGTAATGGTGGTTGGCTGTGAAATATTTATCATTACTTGCTGAATTGCGACTTCATGGTTTAAAAGGACATAGCATACAAGCAGTGAGAATTTTCACAGGTTGCTCTAGCAAATGTCAGGGTTTTTTTGGCTTTAGCTTCAGCTGCAGTCTAGTGGCAAGCTGTATTAGCTGTAATTCAATTGTCAGTAATAGAGTTGTGGTAGGAGAAAACATCTGCAGCCTCACTGCTCCTCCAAGTTGTGTCACTGTGATCCTGCACCAGAAACACACAGGCAGGGACCCAGCAGGATGAGCAGTCCCTCTGGAGCCCTCCCAGAACACAGGTGCAAGGATGCTTTGGTGTCCATAGGACCTCTGTCACATCTGCAGTGCTCGGTGGATGTTTCGGGTGCTGTATCACATCACTAAAGGAGTTAAAACCTGATGTGTTAACTGCTGAGCTGAGTCCCAGGGTCCGGAATACATCTGTAACATGAAGACATCCCTGTGTAGGTGAGATGTTAACATGCACTGACTGGCAGACAGCAGGAAGAAAGGCATTCCCTGAAAATGAATCAGCTCCTCTTAAGACATAGGGACTAAATTTAAATGATCTTTGGACATTCCCTAAAGACTTCTGTGTCTAGTTGAGCAGAAGTTGTGGTTTAACTGAAAGGCAGCAAAGTGCCCTCTTGTTCCTGTCCCTCCACAGGACAGAGTGGGGGTGGAAAACCAGATGGAGGAGATGCAGATATCCATCACATGACACCCATTATCAGACTGCATGAGCCACAGCCTCACAGAAACTCTCAGCAGAAATTGAGGCAGAGCTAAACAAAAGCCTGCAGCTCCACTTACAGTACCTAGCTAGAGCTGGGAGGTGATGGGTAACCATGGATCCATAGCCATGAGCTTTCCCTCAGCACACTTTCTGCTCAGCACAGTGCGGTGCACGATCCCGCCTTAAGAAAGAAAAAAGTTCCTCTTTTCTTTTACCTTTCTTGTCATCTTTTCCCCAGTACCCTGTACAACACCACTTCATCTGCATTCAGCTTTATTTCTCAGGCTTAAATTGGCTTAATTAGCGGCATTGATTTGAGGTGAGAATCATGGTGGTGAAGGGATTGTACTTAATAATTTTTCGAGGCTTTTTGCTAATTAAACTGTGAGTTGCCAAACACTGGGGGGACAGTTGTGGATTCATAGACAAACTGCACTGAATATCACGTGGGAGCTTTTCCCAGGTTCTACTCCACCTCAAGTTATTTCTAACATTGTCTCAGGCAGTTTGTAAAACAAGCTGCTTTAAAGCATCCTTACCCCAGCAGCATCTTGTGATGCATGAGAGCAGTTTCTTACATCTGCATCCACTGGGCACTCTGGCTGGAAGCTGGTGGAACTCTAGATCCCCATCTCCTCCCAGCTGGCTGCTGGCATCTCATCCCATTAAACACAGCTCCTCTTCTCTAGAAGGACTGCAAAGACTCGTCCAGGTTTTGGTCGATGCTTCCCTCAAATCAATGGACTTCACAGTGCTGCTTCTCAGCAATGAACAAAATTGTCACAATATCTAGGATGTGAGCAATTAGGTTTCCAGTTTCAGCTCACACAGGAAATGTGTGTGGGGAAGAAATCAGATGTCACAATTCTCAGAGAGAAGAGCGGATGCTAAAGAGGACTGATCCATCAGCGTGCTCTCTCTAATTTTCCTTGCATGCAAAACGTTCCGTTCTGCATAACTTTCTTCAGCTGAGATCACATTCAACATGCAGAGCCGATGTTTGATTACACAGTTTATCACACCCCTGAGTTTAAATCAGGAGCAACACTCCCCAGTGCTTACTATGGCTGCTGTGCTGCATGTAAAACCTGCTGAAGCTCCTCCCCAGTGACGTGAAGGAAATCCACATACCATCAGCAGTCAAGGTGGCAGGCCTGGTGGTGTTAAAGCTCCTCGGTACCTCACAGCTTGTACCCTTTATTGCCTGGCTGAGCACTAAATCAGGTCTTGGTATGTTTCTAGCTAAATGCAAAGAGCATCTTCATCAGCTTTTCTGCTGACTTACCTATGCAGTCCCCATGTGCTCTGTTGCTATAGGGTGAGCTCTTTGTGTTGGTGCACGGTTTGCACAGCGTCTCTAGCATGCACTGCTGTGTGCAGCCATTCTTTTCCATAGGGATTGAACTGTAGTTATGATTTTCCCTCTAGATAACACTGAAAACTGCCTCTCTGAGGTACTCTGACTGTTGCTTTTACATGACACAGTACCTCAGTCCCTGTATTTTTCCCACTGCTCCTTCCAGCTGCAGCATTCCAGTATGCATCTGGAAGTTACGATGGAATGTATCTGGAAGATACATTATGCACAGCATTCTCAGGAAATGGCCAGGACAAATTATGAGATTCAGCTGCTGGGGAGGTCACCTCATCAACGTACAAGGTCACATTCAAAAGCACCAATGTCACTTTCCAAGTAGAGCTACGTATCAGGTGGAAGGTTTGAAGTGCCACTGATTCCCTTCCCTCACTAGAGATCTTTCTTTTCAGGGACACAGTTACAGTTCCTCTGCACGTTTCTATGCATTTTTTTTTCTTAAGTCAGTAAAACAAATCTCAAAGAAATAGTGTAAAAGTACCATGAGGTGGAGACAAACTCAGGGGTGGTGGTTTTTTCCTTTATTCACATTATGAATTGAAATTGTGAAGATAATTGCCTGCATCGTGTTTCCAATTACCTCTATTTCTACTCCACTGATACCATTAGGGATTGCATAGGTGCTGCAGAACAGAATTATGTTCACGTCTCTTTGAAGCAGTTGGTACTTCTGTGTGGTGGGCAGGTTATTTGGTAGGAAAGGCTTCTGGAAGGCAGGGATTAACAGGATTTGAAGGCAGCTTTGGTGTGCCAAAACCGGACTGAATCCGAGCACTGTGAGACGTGTTCAGTACAAGGATGATGGGTTGCACTGGGGGCAGGGGGGTTCTCCTTCAGTGCTGCACTGATTTTCGTTTCCTCATTTCTACAGTGAACAGAGCTTTCTCTTCTGCTGATTATCCAGAGTGATGTGGCAGGAGATTTGATTGACTGGTAAAGGTTCTCTTGTTTGCTGTTTTCTTCTGCCTGTTACCTCCAACTCACTGCTGGCTCCCAGAGTCATTTGTTGGCACCATTGAACTAGATGATATTTTTCAGTAGACTCCTTGAAGAAAGGCTCCAGAACTACATGAAGGTTTGAACTTTGAAGAACAGATTTTGCTTCAAAATGTTAGCATCTATTTGAAGACAAGTGTTTATCTTCAAACCAAAGTAAGTGAAAAAGTCAAATGATGTTTCCACTTCAGCTGTTGTTATGAAATGATCTGGAGGAAAGGAAGACCAAAATACTGTAAAAGTTTAATATCAAGTCCACCTAAGTTCAGAATGTAGTTTAGTCACAGGGCAGAAACTGAACTGAAATCCCTTTTTTTGCAAGCTCCCATTGTTTTCCCAGACTCTTCATATTTTTTGACTGTTGAGTTTTCTTGCTGCAATGACTTCTCCATCATGTAATTAATTTTCTTGCAGAATTCATTTGCTCAGATATTGCTTTACATTATTCAATAGCTAACTCACCATAAGCAGACTCATGTTTTGTTTTTTGTTTTTGTTTTTTTTTTGTATATTCCTCACATTATTCCCAAACTGTATTCCATCATGAAAGCAAAGACAACCACTCTCTTTCCAGTCCTTCTCAGCCCTCCAGCTGATTCCAAAGAGTGCTCATGGAAGAATAAAGACAGTTTTCATTTCTTGTTTCACTGACAAAATAGACTAGTTTCAGGACACAAAAAAACAAATAACAAAAAAAAAAAGCTGGAAGGAGGAAGTTAAAAGACTTCTTGGATAACAGTTCAAGCTAATGCCTGGATGGCTTTGGGCTTCTTGGAAGCAACATGGTGCTCCTGGTGAAGGCAGGGGGATCTGAAAGTAACCAATAAGGGTTTGCAAGGGCTGAGATTAGGTTCAGGAAGAGCTTTATGGGTATCCAAAGACCAGGAGTGAGTTTAGGGACCTGGGAGGAGACTTTAAGGGGCTGAAGGAGAGAGGAGAAACAAAGGACAAGACCACTCTGTGGGCTTTGGGGGCTGCTGGCAGAACATGGTCCTTTGTTTCTCCTTACTCTGAAAGATCTCACAATAAATACAGCAAGTTTGGTAAGCTCACTTCTCCTGAGAACTCCAGCAAATATATCCTCTTTTTTTTTTTTTTTTTTTTTTTTTTTTTTTTTTTTTTGTGAATCAAGAAATTCACGTCCTTTGAGTCATAATGGATTTGGTTTGAATTCTGGAATTCACAAAGCTTTTTCACAGCTTTTTTTCACAGGTTGGTTTATCATTTTCTTAGTTTCAATTATAGCGCTGTTTTCTGCACTGTTACATTGTTTATTACTTGGTTTTATCCCATTTCTAGTGCTTGGTCAAAAAAATGAATAGTAGAATTTTATTTTCGTCTTTGATATTTTATACTACCAATACCTGTTAATATGGAAATGTGGTGTCTCTTTTTGTTTGGTTGCTTGTTTTTTGTAAAATTCTGGCTTTGCAAAATTGAATGACACTCTATACTTTTTGTATCAGACAGGAGTTATGCCAGCTTAATGTATACTGGATATTTTATACTCGTTAGGTAACAGGTGAAATGGATCCTCCACATGGTATTTCAGAAGCATTTCTTGAGTAAATTTGCACGTTTACAGGTTTGTGAATTTACTTTTGCAAATATTTTCTGTTTTCTGTTCAAGAACTTTCCTCCAAGATAATTTCTGCCACAAAGCTCGTTTGATCCAACATTTGTCTGAAAGAGTTTGAGAAAAAATGAAACCAGAAATTTAGCTCAACATTACTAGTTGACTCTTCATTTCACCCAGTGGCTGCTGTCGAAACATTCCTGATAACTTTATTTGTCTTTGAATTGAATTTGGTATGCAAAGCTTGGTTTTCAGGCACATTTCAGAAACAGAAGATGCTGTGTTCAAATCAACAGCCTCAAGGGATCTGTGCTCCAGGGCAAAGCATGACTGAAAGACAATGCCTGGATCTGTTGAGATTATTGAGACTGTTTGTATCAGACTGGAATTCATATCTTAATTTGTCAGGGCCCATCTACCTTAAATAGCCCACCATACTCCAAATACTCGGTTCCAAGTTTTTCATCTGAAATATTCTCAGTAACCACCATCATAAAGTAATACACTCTTCAGGGATAAATCCAAATATCCCTGCAGTTGCTAGGAGCTTTACTTTAGATTTTACTTAGATTGGATCGGAGATACACCCAATTAATATGATTTTGATTTGTCTGTTTCGTAGAAGATTTCATGGCCTATTGCAAGCTGGTATGAATTCATTCAGTTCAAAACATTTAAAAGCTAAAAACTATTAATCATGGCAGCATGACACTGTCTTTGAAATACAACATCACATTTCTCAATATAGCATCAGAAGCAGTGTCCCACTGATGGTGACTGCAGCTTGTCAGCTTGAAGCAAGAGCAGAGTCAGCTCACACGTTCATGCAGAAGATGTTGGAGCATGTTCATAGATTCAAAGATTCATAGATACATTAGGTTGGAAAGGACCTACAAGATCATCAAGTCCTACCACCATCCCTACCCACTAAGCTACTAAATCAAATCCCTCAGCACCTCATCTAAACGCTTCTTGCACAGCGCTAGGGACGGTGCCTCAACCACCTCCCTAGGCAGGCCATTCCAGTGCCGGACCACACTCTCAGGGAAAAAAATTTTCCTCAAATCTAATCTAAATCTTCCCCGGTGCAACTTGTGGCCATTCCCTCTCGTCCTGTCATTAGTTACCTGGGAGAAGAGACCGATCTCTGTTCTCCATCATTGCTCATCCTCAGAAACAGGAGTGCAGTCATTTCAACCTCAGTCATACAAACACCATTCTTTGATTGGCTACAGAAGAACATCATTAATGGGCAAAGGAAGAGCCACTGATGTCATCTATTTGGACTTCAGTGAGGCCTTTGACACAGTACCCCACAACATCCTTCTCTCCAAATTAGAAAGATATGGATTTAATGGATGGACTGTTCAATGGACGGAAAATTGTCCGCAGAACTGAGTCCAGAGAGTGGTGGTCAGTGGCTCCATGTCTGGATGGAAATCGGTGATGAGTGGTGTACCCCAGGGATTGGTGCTGGGGACAATTCTCTTTAATGTCTTCATCAGTGAATCTACTCTCTTTGAGCTTGAAATAGCTTTGAGCTTGATAGAATGAGAGGAAATGGTTTCAAGCTTAAAGAGAGTACATTAAGCTTAGACATGAGGAAAAAAATCTTTTACAGTGAATGTGTCGAGGCTCTGGAACAGGTTATCTAGTGTTGTGCCCCCATTCCTGTTGACTTTCAAGGTGAGGCTGGATCAGACCCTGGGCTGTTTTTCCCTGTGCATTGCAGGGGATTTGGACTAGTTGGCCCTCAGAGGTCCCTTCCAGCTCCAAAGATTCAATGACTCCGTGATTCTATGATTCTATGACAGCCTTGGGCCAGTCCCAGAGCACAACTGACCTGAACTTTGGCCCTACAGGAGACAAAAAACATGATTATTGAAGTTCTTCATGCAGGCACAGGACATGCAAGATGGTGGACTCGGGATGCTTAGAAAGTTTGCCCTTGATTATCCTTGATTACAATAGGATTTAATATGAACTTTATTTGAATGCATTAGCATATATATATTACCATTATTCCTTAATATTTTATCATGACAACACATTAAGATAGCTACAAATGGTGACTGAGCCTCTGCTTGATGACATTTACATTCATAATATGCTTCTTTAGGACTCAAGTTTCCTTCATCGTTACCAGTACGAGGTATTGTTAATAACATTAAAAGAACAAAAAATCGATCAAAGACAGAGTTGTAGTGGTACATGGTTCTGTGGAAACAGAAATGAAATTTACAGTTCATGAAAGTTTAAAAAGAAAAAAAAAGGAGAAAGCAATTTAGGTTTGACATTTCTCAATGAAGTAACGATTCCCAATTTGAAAATGTAATGAGTTACATGACATTTTGCTTCCAATTTTCATCCCAGTTTAGGATAAAAACCTTCTGGAAAATGCTTTCTCGATGTAGAATTCTCTGTATTTTCCTCCAGATGGAACCTTAAGATTTCATTTAAGCTGCAGACTTGACAAATGCTATGTTTAAATGTTTGCAAAGGCAGTGTCCTTCACCCAGCATTTCTCCTTCAAGGGAAAATGTTCTCACTCAGCTAAGGGTTTTGCCCCAGGCTTAGTAAATAACAGGAACAGATCTCCAGTTCCCTACCACTGCTTCCTCCTTGCTCCTACAAGGTCCTGCTGTCTATGGTCCATGCTGTCAAACCATATATCAGATGAAGGTATCTATCATGAGCTTAAATCATTCTGTGAGCCAGTAATGAGGTTACTTCTGATCATTAAATCCTAACCTTGGCATGTGTTTTTGGCGTGGTTTCATCCTAATTGTGAAGGTTAAAGATGAGAAAACTCTGTTCTTCTGGTGTTTCAGAGAGAACTTTCAATGAAGATTGGAACTACAGAACTACTGCAAGTGAGAAACTCATGGTCCATCCAGCTTTATTCTGGGATGTCCAGAGGTTTTATTCATTGTCCTTTTCATCAGCAAAGCTATTATTTTCCACTGCTGCTGTCTGTGAGCTCTGTTGTTTTCTCCCATATTAGGAGAGTTTGTTTTTAGGAACGAATCTGTAGAGATGACTGTCTTTGTGTAGAGATTCCTCCTACAGAGGAAACTTCTGTTTTCCTTAGAAACTTTGAAGCCGTGTAAGTTTTTCAAGAGAGCGCAATCTTCAGTAAAGAATTATTTTCCTCAATTAAATGGATTCCTGTGGCAGTCTATACAAACACTGATTGCATTTGATTATATGTTGATTTTAACAAAAGCACACATTTCAGAGGAAAAAATATTGCCAGTGAAAAAATTATTACTCAGCTTTGTCACTAGGTAGAGAAATCTACTGTCCTTTAGCTTCTGGCTGCCTTTCTGGCTGTGTTCTTCATTCTTCCTACTACTTCAGTACAAGATTTTAGAGAAGCACCTGAGTCCCACAAAACTACGAAAGGATAGAGCACATAAAAGAAATAAATTACAACTATTTAAAAATAAATAAAATAAAAGTTACCTCTCACTTTAATTGCTTCTGATTTTAATAGTAGATTATTAAGCTAATTTTAAAAAGAGCAAAGTAAGGAAAAATACATTTCGAACTCTCTGTGCCTGTCTCCAGCTTACTTCAACCACTGACGTTCTCTTCCATCAGTTTCGTTTCCCTCATGCATCTGCCTGCTCTACTGAGGAGCACTAGAAGACAAATTCATGCAATTTGTAACAGCTATGCTCACCATTAACATTCCATAACATGCCGTGGTTTGCATTTTTGGGTTAAAATACCCACGTATTTTTTCACTTGATGATTTTTGATATGTTCTGATCTGTCAGTCTTGTTAATACCACTGTCATACCAAAAATATATTTAGAAGTAAGAGGAGATGGGTAAATTGCCTTCTTCCACACCCTGCTCCACCAGCTGTGCTTTGAAATGCATAATAAGCTTTTTTTTTTTCTTTTTTAATGCACGTAATATTTAATGTCACTGGAAAGTTAAAGAGGAAAAAAAGGGAATGTGGTTCAGCTTTGGATGGCTGACAAATTTTTTGGCAGGGGAGAGTGAAGATTCAAGAACATTCTTTTGAAGATAGAAGCTTACTGATAGATAAATAAATAAATAAACAGATTGCCTCAGCAAATCTTGAATATTGAAAAGCACCGTAACTTTCAGAAGTAGGATACAGACTCCATTGAAATCTCTGGCAAAACCTCAACTTGCTTCAGTGAGGAAAATTTTTCCCGTTTGTTTTTGTTTTTGCAAACTCTCTGATCCTGGAGGATTTTGGCTGATGGTAGCAATTGCAGATGTTAATTTGGACAAAGAGCAATCAATTAAACGTTGAGGGATTGCATAATGTTCTGCAGCCCAATGGAAAACAAACAAACAAAACCAAAAAAAAAGGCATCTGTGCCTGAAAAAGCTCAAATACCAAGTCATGCAGGGCAAGCTGTGCAGAATGTGGTTAGCCTCACCCAACCTTTGCCCTTTCAAAACTTGGCCTCTTCTTTGCTCTTACCATGCAGCCTGGGAGCCAGCTCCAGCTTCATACATTTCTGTGTCGAAATCCATGTAAAGGTGGATCCATGAAGGTGTTTGGATTGCACTTTTGCTTGGTGGGTACCTAGGCAATACCGCCAAGCAACCTGCAAAGTGGTTCAGCTTATGGTGCACTAAATGCCACAATGAAATTCCATCACTGGGAGGAAAGTGGTACTTCTGGGGGAAATGTTCCCCTCCAACTCTGAAACAAGGCACACCGTGCTCCCTCAGGGAACATTTTTGCCTGGACTGAGCACAGGGTCAGCCCAGATGACTAATCAAGACAAAACTCTGGTTTCTTCTGCAAAATAAAAATATCTTGAGACAGGAAGGCACTTGCAAAAAGTCGCCACAGTCAATGAAATTAATCCCAAATTACCACAAATGTGACATTATATTTCAGTATCTTCTTGGCAGACAGAGAGGCAATTGCTGGGGCAATTGATGTACGCAAACTTTCTTGCTGGTAGAAAAGATATCACAGGCATTAAAACCTTTTGATTAATAAAATGCTTGAAATTTGTGTGGATTAAATATATGTGAATGTGTGTACCAGCCTCAAACAGTCGGTCTTGTAGCATTGTACCATCTCCCAAGAAACATGGTTTTTCCCATGTTTGCTATCATTAAGTTTTCAAGCATTTTTCTCCCTTGGCACGAGACTTCTTTTGAACACCTGACATACAAATAAGAATGACCCCTTAGTGTTACTGAGGAGTGAATATGGCTGGAAATAGAAGAAATACTGTCTTAAAAAATAGGAAAGTTACTAAAAATAAGGCACTAAAGCTGGAAAGAGAGAACATTCCTATGATTAATGGCTGTTTGTGGAAAGGTATTTCCATGAACCTAACATTCACAAACTCTTCCAATGCCAAATTTAGGGAATGATTCTTACTCTGTGTGGAAATGTTATATTCCACCAACTGAAGGTAAGGCAAACAAAGGAAATCAGAAAATTCTTATATTGCTACTGAAAGACAGGACAACTTCTATGTCTATTATTAGGGCTGTGCTTTAGGGTTATGTCGAGAACTGTGCACATTTATCACAGTTAGATGGCACTGCAAAGAACTTGGTGACAAACTATCAATTTCTGGAGCTGCAGAAAGGCAGTTTTGAGGAGCCTGAACAAGGCACTGAAAACTACAGAATGATGGAGGCAAGCACGGCAAGATTGCCATCTTAGCAAGTAGAAAAGAGCATGAAGCTCTAAAGAGAAGAGATAGTAAATCTGTCAAAATAACACCCATAGGCTCTTTACTATGGTTGCATGTCACACATTTAAAATTCTGTTCCTCAGCAGAAAAAGAAGCCTTCTTAATGAAACAACAACAACAAAAAAAAATACTGCCTCTACTTCTAACAAACATCAATATCCAGCTGGTAGGATTTATATTCCCTGAATGAAGGCTCATAGCTGGCCTCTATGCATGGATTATGAAGGGCGATGGAAATAGGAAACTTAGGTTGCAGGTAAAGCATAAATAAAAATGTCAAAACTCCAGCAGGAACAGCTTTTCAAAGCTAGATGTAGAATTAGAAAGGAGGTAGGAGTCATTGTCTAGGAGCTACAGCCCATTTCATAAATGAAATTGAACTAGATGGTCGATACATTGCATGGGAAAAATTTCCTTAGTTCTCTAGCCAGTGAGCTAAGTCTCTGAATTTTATTAGTTGGCTGAAAAAGTCCATGGGGAGTGGTTTTCATGGATTTTGTTTTATTACAGCATGAGAAATCATTAGTTAGGCTAATATAAGAAGGATAGATCTTATGGGACAGAGGAGTATCAGTTCCCCTAAAACAATACATCTTCAGGATATTGAGAATCTGTCTCTGCAGTTCCTTTCAGGAAGCAGATTTTTCTTGAGGCATTAGCAAACTGTAAACACTGGCTTTTCACGGGATTCATATCTTAATGTGCGCATCCTAAGGGTTTTGTTTGCTTGGCACTGAATCACTACAAAAGCCTATGGCAGGATGAAAATAATATTCCTGTTACACTGGGGTAGTTTATCCAGTAACTGTGCCTAGCTGATCTCAGAATCTTCTATCTTCGCTCAGAAGTAAATGGATGCGAATTAACTTGGAGTTTTGATTACATCCTATTTAACATGTAATTACTGGACATATGCTTAGAATGATAATGCCCCCTAAGATGAATGATACTAGCTGTGTGTTCCCCTCATTGGGTACCAAGCACAATATAAGTATTATTAGCTTCTACTGAGATGTTTGATCCTACAGTGAAAGCTTGTCCCAGGCTGTTCGTGCACAGAGATACAGTATATCAATCCTTCCTGTGGTGAAGGAAGGGAATAGTATTCCTATCCATCCCATTCCCAGGAGCTTGCCCATTGGCATCCATCCCTCACTGCCAACTGCCTGAGGTGTACCCCATGTAAGCTGGTGTAGTTCCATTACCCATGTGTTCAGGGCCTTGCCCTGCCTTGCTTTCTGCCTTTGGCACTGTAGGGCTGGAAATAAACACAGAACTGTAAATTCAATGCCAAAATTTACTTAAGAGATAATGTCAGTGCAATGCAGTGTTGTGACAGGATAATGGTCTCCTGACACAATAAAACTGCCAAAAAGAAGCCAAGCCGTTTATAGATAATAAATGTCAAGACAGAGGTAGATGTTTATTTTCAGAGCATCACAAGCCTATTATTCTGTCAGACCCTCCTGTTTCAATTTCTTTATTTCCATTATGCTAAACGAATAAGGAACAGTAAGGAATGAGATACCCTGCGGGCCAATCACAACACAGTTCAGCTTGACAGCTCCAGCATGGCATTACCTCATGTCAACACACGTCTCTGTTGAGGAGTTATGTGGCTCTGATTTGCAGACAAGAGCTTCAGATGAACAGAAATTCTTTTGTTTCTTCCATGAGATGTTCACCTGTCGACAAAAATGTTCTCAGTGCGGTTAAACCTTCGACATTTCACAGTAGAGGAGCACACAGGGAGCAACCAAGGAGCAAACATGTCACACTACTGCAGGCCTATGAGCTCAGAAGAGGTGAGCATTAAATAGATGTTTGGAGATGTTAGATGATGGCCACGGTCAGTCCAACATACGTATTTGTGTACGTTCAATGACCAGAAGTTTCTAGATACCAGGTATTTTATTTCTGTACTGCTCATAGAGAAGGTTAGAGTAAATCCATTGTCATCTCAACAGGAACAAAAAGGAAGGGAAGTAGGAGCTGTCTGTTTTTATCTGCTGCTGCGCATAACAAATAAAACACAGAGCTCCCACAGTGGGCAAGGTACCATGAGCAGGCCACGCCAGCACAGGTTTCCAGAATGCATCCAAAGGAAATTAAGTAAGAGTATATGAAATGGGACAAAAAATTGTATCTCCAAAGCAGAATACACCAAGAAGGAAAGAGCAGTATGTAAGAAGGAAGCTGTGGTGGTATTTGGACTCACAGATATCATTTATTTCATGTGCAGCTTTCCATTCACCTCTTAAGTGAAGTGAAATGGCCTCCAGAATAAGCAGCTCGACAAAGGAAACTCTTGGCAGATTTCCTATGCAGAGAACATCAAGGGCATGGCATTAACCTTCAGACTTCCTGCTGGTCCGTTCCTGTGCCTTTGCTGGTTTTCCTCAGGCTGCTCCTCCTCCTCCCTCAGGAGAATGGCATTGCATTATCTTTTTTTTTTTTTTAAACATTCTTTCATTCTTTCTTACTGAAAGAAAAACACTCAGGATAAAAGCCCTCCACAGAGGAGTGCTCATCTGGGGATGAGCCCTAATCTTCTTTGGCCAGCAGCCTAGGCTCTAGTGAATGTAGGAATGCCCAAATATCTGATGGCCAGTGTGTGAAAAATTATTTATTTCCAGGGAGAAAATTGATGTGGTCACCAAAAGTAAGCAGCAGCCTGTCACTATTGAGGCCATTTCAGGATTATCTCATGATAAATAAGTGCAATCCTTTGTATCTGTAATCATATCTGTCCATAGATCTGTGTTGACAATAATATAGAAGGCAGATAGACTCACTGAAACATTCCCCAGTTTCTACCCAAAGGGAAACTTTTGTGCTCTTCCTGACAGAGTACTTAATCCTCATTGCAATAAGTGATTTATTCGGTAGACCACTTGGATGAGTGATGGTAGCTGACAACACTGAGACCACTTCAGTCTCTAAAAGTAAGCTCATTTTACCACCCAGCCTCACGAAGGTTGGGTGTATGGTCTGAACTTAGTATCCAGGGGGCACCAATAGTCCCTAGAAACAGACAATCATATCTAAAGGCAATTTCATGCCATGCCAAGAAAAAGATCTAATAGAAGCCTAAGATGAACCAGATGGTGAAGGTTTAGTTGATCACTGACAGTCACCTAACTAGATGTGAGCAGGCTCATTATACCTGCGAGTTGTATCCCACGCCATAAATGAATTTCATGACTACTTATTGCATAATAATTCAGCACTGCAACACAAAATACACTGTGCACGTTGAAAAAATAGATAAAACTGATAGCTAATAAAATGCTAAAAATCAGTTATACAATATAAAATTATGGATTTTTCTGTTATTTTTTGCTTCAACAATAAGTATCTTAAATATTTAACTTGAAATTACAGCACCTCTGTTAATCTACTTTGAAAGCCTGGAAATGAGATGTATAGTTATTGCTATTTATATAAATCATGTAAACTAAAACAACTTAGAGCACTTCAGAGTTTTTCTGAAATTATATTGGCAGGAAACCACTAAACCCATGAAAAGCATGGAGCAAGTGGAAGGAAGGAGAAATTAAGAGCAAGTTGATGTAAGTGGTATTAAACTCTGTCTCAATATAGAGTATTTATTCCAATGATGCAATCAACTTGTTTAGATGCTGGTTCATTTCAAGTAAGGAAACCAAGTGGGATCTGAAGAAGTTGGAATATCCCTTATTACGGTCTGGAAGGATGAGATCTGCTGTGGCAGAACGTTCAATAATAAAGAGTTCTGAAGCAATCAGTGCAAATTATTTCTACAGATTATGATTTAAAATCATTCCAGATGCAAAATGTCTTTAAAATCTCTCCTGCCTTGCTTGTTCATATAGGACATTCGAGATAATTTTATTTAACTCATACAAATGATTTTTAAAATGCTTGGTTTCTGTACTTTAATTGAATTCCAGGATCCATGCAAAAGCTACTTGGCACTTGCTGTTGGGGAAGGGGAAATTAATTAACTCTTTCTTAAATAAGCAATTTCTCATTCACACTACTGTAGTAAAATAGAAATGAAAAAATAAGTAACATAAACGTGGGTTATTCTGGGTTATTCTGTGTATTTGCTTAAGTAAATGCATAGGCAGATACAATATTTGCAAACGAGTGTCCTAGATTCTGCCAACCACTGAATGTATGCACAAGAACATACATATCACTTTTTTTTCCATTTTCTTATTTTGCCAAAGAAAAAAAATATACAATGCAGATTTATTTATTTGCTTTTAATGCTGCAATTTGCATCTTCTTAAGGAGAATGAGACTGAAGAAATATGCTCTGCTTCGTGGATGATGAATTCCAAGAGGAGTACTCTTCCACTAGAAGAAGCTTAAGTCAGACACCACTTGGAAACTCGTAGCAGTCTCACAAAGTCTTTCAGTGCTGGAGAAAGCAGTCCTTCTCTGCACAGTCAGAGCGATGCTTATCTGTCCTTCATGTTAGAGGTTCTTGTTAGAAGAGTCTGGTGCAATAGCTAACAGCCTTCTTGCTGAAGTTTATGGTGTTTTATTCTATTTACCAAGGACATAAAACATTAATTATTATTATTTTCTATTTTATATCTAATTTCCACATATTTGAGTGGAAAAAACATTATCTGGTCTCCCTTGTTCTTTACCTTAGCAAATGCAAAGTGCAAGGAATACTTTTTTAGAGATTGCAGCACTGTCTCAGGGTGAAAGTGAAGAAGCAAAGCATGAAAAACAGAATTCTGCAGGAAGAAGGTTCAGGAAGAAATTCATAAAGTCTTTGGATGAGTAACAGGTGTGATATTTTCCAGTATCACATTGTATTCGATATGTTGGTCGTATTATGCAAAGCACTTCATGATCTCGGCATGGCTTTCCTGTAAGACAGCCTCCATTCTCTTTTTGTTGAGATGGAGACGTTCACATAAAATAGAAGGCAACTAGATGACCTCGTAGTGGAGCTCTGTGCTAATTGTTTGCTGAAGCTCTGTGTCAGAGTCCTTTGCCTCAGCACACACAGTGTACCTGGAACCAGCAGAGCAAAGGTAGGACAAGCACCCAGCACTGTCCATATTTACAGAGGTTCCAGCTGGGCAACTTGACTTCGTGAGGGACAGAATGAGAAATATTTAAACAAAAATGAAATTACTTTTGAAAACTTTTGTTTATCTTTTATTGCAATTTACTTAAAAGCCATTGATATCCAATGATGAAGTTTCTGCTGCGGTAGTTACTCTGGAGATCATTTTCATGCTGATGATGACAGAATCTTAAAGTCAAACCCAGTAATTAAATTCAGCCGAGAACATCAGAGGAAAAATATTGACTGAAGCACCAATTCATGTTTTTTCGGGAGCTAAAACATCTCATGTATTGCAGTGGAACCTCTTTGCAGTGAAGTTAATCTGATGCATATTGTGACTGTTTCTTGGTTAAAAGATATGATAGAAGTGGGCACAAGTTCCTGAAGCTTCCTATCATACAGACAGTAATTTGCAAGGGAAGGAGGAGGTCAGTACTGCAGCTTGAGACAAATAGGGGCACTGTGATACTGTTTGTCCTCTTTAGAAAGTGAGGAAGCAGTCACACAGTTTAAAGGCCCAACTTAGTTTCTCTTCTTACGGTTCCTAATGTATAAGCAACAGAAAAAGTGTTCCAACAAATGTATCAGAGATGGCCTGGTCAGCAGGTAGGAATCACAGCTAAGACAGGATTTTTCAAGCAGGAGCAGGTCCTTGAGTTCTGAGTGTCCTCAGACCTGGAGTGGAATCCTGCACTGACCTACACACTGGTCAAAGGAAACACACTTCTGTTTCATCTCTTTGTGACCTACAACATCAGGGCTAAGCCATATCAAGCCTTAAAGTGTAAGCACAAGTGACATACCATGGAGACTAATCCCACATGATGTATCTCTGCAAATTTTCAGTTCTGTTGAAGTACATTCAGATTGTGAAGCAGTAAGAAAGAAAACAAGCAATCCTTTATTCAAAAATACCTGTTAATTCAGATATTCTCTATCCTATCCTGAATGTTGTTCGAGCATATAAATGTTAAACTGAATGCATTTCTTCCACTCTGTTTCAATCTCTATCCCCCTCTCCATTGCTTTCAGCTCCCCCTCCATTTGGTTCTATTTGTGTAATTAAAGATTTTCACTAATACCTGACCAAAGAAAGAGTTCTGAGAAACTTTTCATAGTCCATCCATTTGGAAAATGAAGCAATCCTGGTTACGTTCAGACTGTCATTCTGCAACCAGTTTTTCACTCGTCTTGTTTTGGCTTTGCCTGCTCCATGGCTCTGCAGTCCTTTTGTGAGAAAATAATATGGAACACTGTCATGAGACATCCTGAAGTTAAGCATCTCACTACCTCAACTTCTCTGTTTTGAAACCTGCTGTAAAAGGAAATTAAATTTGCATGACAAGTTTTTCTTACAAAAAACAAGTTACTTCTCATTTCTCCCTGTATCTCTTCGTGTAGCTGTGGCTCAGTTTTGCCTGGTTTTGTTTTATTTCTCTTGCTTTTCTTTTTCAACTGAAGTTCAGCTGGCTGCTCATATTCTTTGTATTTTTCTTCCTCTTTTCCCTTTCAACAATGCTCACTACCTTTGCTTTATCTATCTTATGGAATCCCATCTGACTTCATGGATGTCTGACAGTAACACAGGTATTTTTCCATGAAATATCGAAGAATGCAATTTGAATGTATCTCAGAGTTCTCTACAATCTCTTCTATTTTTGGGCCACTTTGATTTTCAGCCCTTTATTTCTGGCATTCACATTTTAGCCATCTGACAGGATTTCAGTTGAACATCTTGCTGAAAAGGTATCAGTTATTTAAACCTTCCTAAGACCTCAAGCAAGTAAGGAAGAAAAGCTGCTTCTTTAAACACCCATCTTGCTTAAGGATCAAAAAGACCCAAGCTAAGGAAACGTTCATTAGTTTGGGGCACAGCAGTGTCCATTCCCTCATGGAATGATCTAAATCAGCAGATATTTCCTTCTGTTAGCACAGAATAGAAGTGGACGCTTGCAATATCCAAAATCTATCAGAGGGCAACAAAGATGTTTTAGGGCCTGGACCATCTCCCATATGAGAAAAGCTTCAGTAACCTGGAACTGTTCAGTCTGGGGAAAGGAAGACCGAGGGGGGATCTGATTAGTGTTTATAGATACATTAAGAGAGGAGAGAAAAAAACGGATGAGGCCAGGCTCTTCTTGGTGGTGTGTAGCAATAGGACCTATTGCAGTGGCCTAAAACTTGAACGTAGCAAGTTCTGTACAAACATGTGGAAGATGTTCTTTATGGTAAGGGTGATGGAGTACTGGCACAGGTTGCCCAGAGAGGTTGTGGAGTCTCTGATGGAGATATTCAAGACCAGTGCAACCTACTGTAGAGTACCTGCTTTAGCAGGGCGGTTGGACTTGATGGGGGTCCCTTCCAACCCCTGTGATTCTGTGATTCTATGAATAGAGAATGAGGACTGAGAGGGACCACTCTGTTTTGAGTTCAACCACTTGCTGAAACTTGAAGTCTCTGATGAAAGCTGGGATCCAGAAAGGACAGCAGAGGCTGTATTCCAGCAAAGACAGAATAAAATCTTAAAGTAGGTGGCTTTAGGAAAGCAATATGTGCATATGCAAAAGAGAGAGGATGAAATGGAGGGAAACAAAGTTTGTGTAGCTGGGTAGGTTGTGACTGATGTGCTAATACTAATTTTTTCTGTGGAGAGGTGTAGTCATGTCAGGACATAACAGTCCATCAATCTTTCCCCTTTTCTAGCTCTCTGTACTAATTTCCATATTCCAAAATTACTTATTTTGGCATGGACTTCTTTCCTGACATTGGTACCTCTCTTCCTCCCTTTGTACTGGCTCCTCATCTCCAATAGGAGTTCTCTGAAATGACACCTCTGGTTCTGATACAGTTACTCATCACAGTCATGGAAAACTAGAGAGGCTGTGTGTGGAAACAAAGGAGAATTCAGAGGCTGAGACAACTTTCATGTCCAAGAGCTTCTAGAAAAGCATTTTTCAAAAGACAGAGTTTAGGGGATCTTCCAAAGCGTGGGAAATCTGCTGATGTACATCAGTAATAACAAATGATGAATGAGGTCTCCTGCGAAAGCCAATGTCACATCAATCACAGAGCCAAAAGAGGAAAAAAAAAAAAAGACACAATTAAAACAGAATTAATAATGTGTAAATCATTAATAGGGAATATAATTAATTAATGCTTGTCTCCAAATTTTTACAGAAATCATGTCTCATAAAACAAATGCAATTTAAATATTTGATGATTTTCCAAGTCTGGCTAATTAAGGTAACAACAAATATGTCATATATTTAGACTGCCATGCGGTGTTTGACTTTTTGCTGCACAACATTTTGATTAAAAAATTAGCACCACGTAGTATCAATAAATCATATGTCTTATAACTAGTCCACAAACCCAAAAAGGTTTGTCAATGGGAAGTAGTGATGGCCAGAGGATGCTCTCAGTAGGGCTCTGCACAGACTGTTGCTAGGTCTGTTGCTATCCCATGTTTCTGGAAGTCAGTTTGCAATCACCATTGGTAATATTTGCAGATAACAGAAAAACTATCAGCATGCTAAATAATGCAGGGAACAGAGCAACAGTGCACAGCGATGCACATCGCCCTGAGAGCTGATCCCCAGCAAGGTTATGTGGCTAATGGTGAGCAGAGGTGGGGAGGAAGCTTCTCAGCTTAACATGTGAACTGCTTCACACGAGCAGTGGTGGGCCCAGAAAGGGACTGCAACCTTAGCAGGCAGCAGAAAATAGGGCAGGGAGGTGACACTTGGCTGAAGGACACACTTTTCTCCTTTCCTGCCACCCCTTTGTTTGCATGTAATTTTTTTCTAATTAATCTTTTCTCTGGAAGGGGTCTACTTTGCTTGGTTTGACTCATGAAGAAACACCTACTTTTTTCTTTTTTTTTTTGCCTCCTAATGGCTCCTATTGACCTATATAAAGATATATTGTCTCTGTTGATAGGGGATTCCGCGTTGCTCACTCACAGCTATTGATTAAGCAGCTTTTCTCGGCATTGAGTCCATTAAATTAGTCCAGTGCAACAAAATCTCATGCCCCAGAAGAAAATTGTCCTTCCTGGTGCACATAGTGCATATTCTGTGGCAAAAGCTACAAGCACTCTGTTTCCATTAAGGTCAAGATGTACCCCCAAATCAAAATCCTGCTTTGCTAGGAATTTGGGCTATTAAAACTGAATTTCTAGCTGATGCAAAATTAGACAAGATCACTGAGTTACTGGTTTTATGGAGAAGTAATGATCCTTCCTTTTTTTAACGGTAAGCTTTTCTTTTCTCTTTGTCTGTCTCTCAGTTCCAGTAATTCAAAACCCACTCTTCTATTTTTCTATTTTATGGCTATCCTGCAGGAGTAATGTGAAACATAATCAATCAGTATTTGTAAAGCACTCAGAAGCTATCAGCTGGAAGGATGTGTATAAATGCAAATTGCTGTTACGCCGCTGCCAGGGGAACCCGTGGGCAGAATCAGGCCCTGTTACACTCAGGGATGCACAGACTTAGTCACACCGCGTGAAAGTGGACAGAGGATAAATGCTGAGGAAGTGCCAGGAAAACAGAAATGTGGTGGAGTGTAAGAAAGGATGGTCCCGGGATTGTTTACAAGTTTAAGACTGAATATTTTGTTCTGCTACAGAGTTTTGCCCAATTTTGTTTCTACCAACGACTACAATACCTAGATTCAGAATATGTTCACCCTGGGAGATCTCCATTGATCTAAAGGTCTCTGGACTCCTCTCATAGTCTCTGTTACCTGATGCAGTCACTGTAGTGCAACGCATGTGACAATTATTAGACACTTACAACAACGAGCACATTTCTCATGGTGAGAGAAATTATGCTCAAGTGCTTCTTCAGGTGATAACAAGGTAGGCCCAGAAAACTGTGTCATGTGTGGGCATTCATATTTGATTAAGCAAATCCCACCCTGCTGTTGCCTCTGTTAGTAAATCAAACAGAGCCAAAGAACATCTCAACCACTAGAACTGCATCATCTAAATTCTTCACTTTGTAGAATGGTCCCAGGAATGATTTTGGTCCTGAACAATCAGTGCTTTCCCAGCCCAGTCAAGAGCACAGTTCTGAGCTGTCAGTTTGGATGCAGCTCAGCCTGTTCCAGATGCTGAGATAATTTAATGTTCCAGACATGGCATTGCTGTGCCAACTGGCCTAGGGCTGGAAAATGGGCCCTGGCACTGCTTTAGTTATTAGGACAGTCATATCCTCCACTCAACACCCATCATAACTGTGGCTGAGGGAGTTTGGCCCAAATAGATGTGGTGATCCCAAGCTGGTGCTTACAGCCTCACTGGATCTGGGCCATTCAGTAGCATTCCATAGGAACCGTGTGGCAGGAACAGGACCAGATCTCCTCCAAGCACTACTCAATTGCTGCACATTCCCCCAGCCTCCTTCAGTACCTTTTTGTTTTGTTTTGAATTCTACATTACTCTTATAAGAAAAATAAACAGAAATAAAAAAGCTAGACTGGGATATTTTGCATGGACTCGTGGCCATGTAGGCTCACTCTTTACAGATCATTATTATAAATAACTGAAGGCAATATCTTTTTTGGTAATAGTAAAATGCTTCATATTGAGAATGTTCTGCAATCATTAGTCTTTGCGCTCATTTTTACCCTTTGTTGGAAGTGCCCTTCATACAACTAAACAGCGATCAACAGCATTAAATCAGATCTATTGCATATCTGCTGATTTCATGTCGGACTAGATGACTAGATTGCTGAAGCTAGCTGCACTCAAAAGGTACCTTTGCTCCTTCACATTGTTTTCTACTTCAGCTTCTCTAACTGCGTTTCAGCTCTGTCCTCACAGCCCTCACGACAAAGGCAAGAGAGAGCTGGGCTGGCAAAATTAGCAGAGGTAGCTGTAATATAGCAGAGACCACTGAAATCTCTTGGGAGGAGACTTTATGAAGATGGTCTCTTCCACAAGACCATTAGTAGTGCCTTTCCTTTTTAAATGCACCTTTGCAAACAGAAAGCAACACTGGCATCTGGCACCACCCTCTGATGTGGGACTAAATGACAGCAATGCAAGGTACGTAACCAAAGTCAAAACAAGAATTAATAACATCTATTTTCTTACTGTACTTAGGAGTGTCTTCTCCTGCTTCCTTCAGATCCTGCATTAAAAATAGACTGCTGAAGCTTCAATGGGTCAACTCAAAAACCCACAGGACAGATATCGTCTCTTCATAGAGCCCTCAAGGAGGACAGTGATAGCAGGTATAATTTACTCCTCTGTAGATCTCCTTCTGGAGATGGATTGTAAGAGACACCTTTGTTTTCAAAGTACTTTTCCAAATAGGCAGGAGCACGAAAATAAAGACATATGGTGCCTGAAGAAATGAATATTCATTGTTAGCTTTTATGATCACAGGAAGCGCAGTAACAAGAGCTGAAAATACGAGTTTTAATTCTTGCAGTCGTGATAAGGAGAAGCGTGCGTAGGAATGGCTTTGATTTTTCACTCATCCAAGGTTGCTTCCTCAGTCATTTCCATTTTCCCCCACTGAATCAATGTTTTTTCTCTCACAAAAGGAAACAAAACCACAGCAAACCACAGCTTAATATCTCTACCCACATGAAGATATTATTTAACTCTCTGCTGCACACAAACACACACACACAAACCCACATGATCTTCTAATAAATTTCCAAGAAAGTTTCCAGTTTTTGGAAAAGATGAAACAAAAAATCTTCAGATGATTCGTGATCAGAAACAGCATTTAACCTCTGTTCCCAAAAGCTCGATCTTTGAACGGACTGCTCTTGCCTTTCAAAACTATAAATATACTGCAGGAGAGACAAAGGAATCCAATCTAAATGCAGAATGAAGCAGTGCTAAGCTCAGTACTTTTCAAAATCTGTTTTTCATAGGTGAAAATGCAGTCTAACTTCATTCAGCCGATATTAACACCTGAAATCCCTGGGCTGGCACCTTTATTTACATGAGGACGCTGTTGTTGTTTTAGCAGTATCACCAACTGCCCTGCAGCTGCCAGCCTAAGGAAACTGTACCTGACACAAGGAACACAGATTTTGTAATAAAGATGAATAATTGAAAAGATATCATGGCAGAAAGAGCCTGACATGTGCTTCCCCACATATACAAGGATTTTAAAGACACACCACAGCCTTCTGTGCACTGCCCCTGTGCTGACTCCCCTTGTTCTTTGCTAATATTGGCTGTCCCTGCGTAGCATCTCTGAAGCTGAAGGTTCCTGGGTCCTACCAGAAGAAGAGACGCCTCAGTGCTTTCACCATTTCAGAAGCTGTCAGGTGTTTCTCAGCTGTTTTCATAAGGGCACAAAAGCAAAACCGAACTGCAGTAAGCTCAAGGATTTTTTATTCTTTTGCTTTCTTGTTTTTATTTGTTTGAATGTTTATTATTTCCCCTGGGGTTACCCCAGTGCTTACACCCCCTGTTGTTTTGTTTCCCTCTTCCCCCCATTGCCTCTCTGCCCTGCTCCATGTAGTGCAAGTCCTGCACTGCAGGGAAGGCCAGAACTTCACTGAGAATGACAAATGAGGGGTTTATTAAAATCCACATTCCAAAACCTATATTTACAGTCACACTGGTGATTTTCCTACTTCAATGTAGAAAATCTTGAATGTGTATGGACACGAACTACCAGCCTGTCCTGAGCCTCCTTTACCTATGCTTACACAAGATAGCCTTTGTGTTATTGTCATTAATGACACTGTTTCATGTCTTTTAGTACCTTTAGCTGTTACTGTATCCACCCTGCGATTAAACCACGGCAACTTAAAATGACTCTGTCAATAGGGCTGGTTGTGTATTGCCTTGCTTGTGAATCAGCATACGTCCTGCCATCTGACTCTTCCTTTTCTGTATCTATCAGCGCAGCTTTGCCAGAGTCAATTTGCAAGTAAATTTGTATTGTGTTGTCTTCCTGCTACATAATGTTTTTCCCAACTCATGTCTTTCTTTCCCTGTACAGTAACATCTTTTTATTGTTATTATTTGTACAGAGCGATCTGTTCCCACAGTTGCATCCTTTCTGTGAGTAGGCATCTCCAATTATTTTCCCCAGCGATAACTGCATCTTTCCTAGCTGAGCCTTGTCTCAAATATTTCTGAGAGTATTCACGTTGGATGTTAGGACAGATTTCTTCTTCCAAAGAGTGGTCAGGGACTGGAATAGGCTATGCAGGGAGGTGGTGGGGTCATCGTCCCTGGAGGTGTTCCAGAACCATGTAGATGCAGTGCTAAGGGACATGGCTTAGTGGGGAAATATTGGTGGTGGGTGGACAGTTGGACTGGATGATCCTGAAGGTCCTTTCCAACCTCAATGATTCTATGTTTCTCTGGCCTCCAGGCTCTGCTCAACATTCAGCTCCCCCAGCTAGCATCCTGACATGTCAGGTTTTCCTCATTTACAGAGGATTCATAGGCTGACATTGGGTAGGTATAAATATCAGCGTATCCCAATGCTGCTCTCAGAATAGACATCGATGCCCTACTTCTTTCTGAGACATACTTCAAATGGACTTTTTAGATCCTCTATGGATTTTGCCATTTAAGATGAGCAGCACAATGCACTGGTCACTTCATCACCCATATTACCTGTGGGGTACAGACGCCAGATCACACTTTGTTGCTGTCCAAGGCACAGGCAAGATCAATCGTCCGTGTTTGGCAATAGCACTTTGCTTTCCTGCCCAGGATGGAATCATTATGAGCTCAGCCACTGCTCTCACCACACATCTTCCTATGTCTTCCCTTTGCATGACCAGTGACTCAGCGGTGCCACGTTGGGGTGTTCCTGGGGGGCAGTGGCCTGGCAGGCACAAGTTATCCAGCACCCCAAGAAGCTACAGAGAAATAACAGTCTTTGTGATATCTTATTTAGACACCAGAAGGTCCTTCTCCTCCCATGGTGATCTGGATTGCTTGTGTTGGGCTCCTGAACTCCTGTGATTAACAGGAAGATCTGGCAAACATCCCGAGGAATAATGAGTGCTGGGGAGAGCATACCAGGCAAGGCTGTGGAAATCAGATGTGATTGCAGCTTTCTCACTGCTGAGCCAGGAGCCAACACCACATAGGCCACAAGCAATGAATACCAGAGCTCTGAGCAGAGATGGAGCAGCCTCTGCCAAAGCCCTCATCAGGAGGATTTCCCTACCAGTAGCACCCCTATGTAGACATTTGTAGATATGTATATTTTAGAAACATTTAAGCGTTGCTAGCTGGTTAAAGAAAGGAGTTATCCCACTCTGCTCTGTGCTGGATGGCCTCTGGGTGTGGATCTGAGCCCCACAGTTTTACAAGGACCGAATGTATCTGCAGAGGGCACGGCCCCGAGCTGCCGGAGCTCTGAAGCGGGTTGGGGTCTGAGGGTGCTGTGTGGGGCCAGGAGATGATCAGCGATGTTTGGGGGTCCCTTCCAGCTCGGGATGTGCTGTGATGCGATAACATACTCTGTCAAAGGCTCTTGTAAACCTGCATGTGTAGCAATGAGGAATCAGGTTCCAAGTTCCCACTCAAGGTCTCGCTCATGTGTGTAAGTACAAAGGCTCAATAAAGCCTTTACATTCAGACTTTATTCACTGGGAGCACTCAACCATTGGCATAAGTGCATCATAAAATAGACAGAGAGCAGTAATTTGTACCAATGGAGCTTAGCATTTCCTGGGGCAGATTTCCATCATGGGCAAAGCCTCAAGCTGAGGAAGCAGGAGGCTGATAGGGTCTTTTGTACAGATTTTCCCTCCTCCGGCTTCTCCTTCCTGCTCTGTGTAAGAACACCAGCAAGAACCTCCAGATCAGCAGTATCTAGGCCACGAGAAAAAAGCAGTCTGAACTGGAAAGGCACGATGTGCTTGCAGAAGCCATTCAAATCTTTAAGAAAAATTAAGCCAGCTTTACCAAGGCAGTTGTGAATCTGATCACCAATCTGAGCGAGGAGGGATTCCAAACCATTGCTCCTGGCCTCACCATTGCATCACCATCCCAGTCTGGAGCAGGACCTCAGGCTCCCAGTGTGACTGAATTGTTGGCTCTGGCTGAATGCAGCCCTACAGCCCTCACAGACAGGCTGCTCCTGTGCGTGTCCATTTGCACAGAAGTGAGGGAGGTGGGGGTGGGAGGTGTCAGGATGAAAGGGGTTGCTGAAATAAGCTCTTTTTCTCCAAAACACTGATAATTACTTCAAGCTGAGCGCAGCCTGCCCTTTTCTTGGGCAGAGTGTGCTATGACAAGCTCTAGCTCCCCAGTTTCCACTATTCCTGTCCTTGTTTCAGTAGGGGTTTATTATGGCAGAACCTTGCTCTCTCAGGATTCACACAGCGTCCTTGGTCCCATCCCCAAAAGAAAGCAATTCTTGCTTGACACTACTACCTAAAATACAGAAGGAATTGGATGGGGAGGGGTGCACCAAACAGAGGTTCCATATTGAAGGGGGCTGTTTCGGATTATATTCCTACGATTTAGAATTACGATTTAAATGTAAAGCTCCTGCACTCAGTCCTGCCTCTTCTCCTGCCTCGCCTGCTGGGCTGCCAGGACTGCCAGGGCTGGATCTGCTGTCCCAGCCAGCCTTGGCCAAAGCTCCCGGAGAAGCAGAACTTCCTGCCTGGAGAGTTGGTGGGCAGCCCTCCTCCTGCAGAACGCGTGCATTTCTCTGCTGCTCTCCCTCAGTCCTGGGAGCTGCAGAATTTCTCTGCTCTTATGTAATGGACTGCTGGTGGCTTTGCTTGAAAAACGTCTTTTCCAGCTGGAAGGGAGGGTCGGGAACCCTGTCCTGGAGCTGCTAGGTCACCGCTCACAGGGCTGCCGGCCAGGGCAGAGGTTCCAGGCGGTCGGGCTGCAGAATGGAGCAGCTGGGCACCTCGTGCCCTTTACCCCACACCTCCCCAGGAGTCCCCGTCCCCCTCCCAGCACCTACAGGGCGGCTCCACCCGGGCGACCTCGGGCTGCGAACGAGGGATGGAAGGGAGAGGGGGAGACGTGGGGCTGTGCATCTCGGGGGGGGGAGGGATGCAGCAGCCGTGGGACCGGGGCTCGCAAAGCGTCCACGCAAAGCCCTCCCCCGGGGAAGGGGAGCGGGGGGTGCCCGGGGCGGCCGGTGTGGATGGACGGAGGGGGAGGGGGGGAAGGGGGTGGGGGACGAAGGAGGGATCGGGGGATGTTAAAATGCAGCATCATCCTCCCGCCCCAGCCAATTCCCCACGCGTGTGTGTGCGGAGGGAGGGAAGGAGGGAAGGCAGGGAGGGAGGAGGGCAGCGGCTCTTTGCAGAGGGGAGGGGGGGAGGGTGAAGGTGGGGGGGGGGGGGCGATCTCCGCCCGCCCGGGGAAGCGGGGCTCGGCGCGGAGCGGGCACTGCAGAGCCGGCAGCGCTCCCGATGCAATGCCCGAGCAGCGGCGGCGAGAGGGGGGCACCCAGCGAGAGGGGGGGGGGAGAGCTGCTCGTTGGCTAGGGGGAGGGAGGAGGGGAAAAAGAGCGAGGGAAAAAAAAGGAAAAAAGCAAGGACCCCCCCCCCCCCTCCCTGCTCTGCCCCGTCCCTTCCACACACGCTCGCACACACACACCCCATTGATCAATATTTGGCTGTCTTGCTGCAACTTGCTGCAGTCTTTTAAAGGAGTAGTAGAGAGAGAGAGGGAGAGAGAAAAGGAAACTGACAGGAAGGGGTAAGGAGCTACACATGTCACATGTGCTTTCTAAGACGGCCAGGAGCATCTGCAGGCTGGATCTGGTGGAGGATGCTGCGGCAGGTGATACACAGAGGGCTCCAGTCGTTTTTCTACAAGCTGGGCTTATTCGTGAGCAGGCATCCGGTGTTTTTCCTCACTGTGCCCGCAGTCCTGACCATCATCTTCGGCTTCAGCCTGCTCAACCGCTTCCAGCCTGACACTGACCTGGAGAGCCTGGTAGCCCCCAGCCACAGCCTGGCCAAGATCGAGAGGAGCTTAGCCAGCAGCCTGTTCTCCCTCGATCAATCCAAAAGCCAGCTGTATTCGGACTTGCACACCCCGGGGAGGTATGGCAGGGTGATTCTCCTCTCCAAACCCGGAGGCAATATTTTGCATCAGGCTGATGTGATCCTGCAGATCCACCGAGCCGTGCTGGAAATGAAGGTGAACTACAAAGGCTATAATTATACTTTTTCCCATCTGTGTGTGTTGAGAAATCAGGATAAGAAATGCGTGCTGGATGATATTATTTCAGTGCTAGAGGATCTGAGGCAGGCTGCCCTCTCCAATAAGACAACAGCCAGGGTGCAAGTGAGCTATCCCAACACTAAATTAAAGGTATGCTCTTACTGCATGCTTTTGCCAATTAAAGAGGCAGCACTTCATTTCTTGTCCTAAACAGCGAGAGAAATATAATCTTATCTCTCTCTTTCTGTCTAAATACGTGTGACACGGGCTTTCCTCGGGAAGCAGCTGAAGCCGATGCTTTGCTATTGTTCTGTGCGAGGAGGGAGGGTGGGGGGTACAGCCAGGAGGAGCGAGGAGCCGAGAGCAGCCGGGAGACCTTGCGGGGCCTCCAGGGGTTAATGCATCGGGACATTGCCAGGAGGTCGGGACCGGGTGTGGGGAGGAGAGCTGGGGTCTCGCTGGGGTCTCGCTGGGCTTTCGCTGTCCCCTATTCCAGCCCCAGGGACGTGGTAGGGGAATTGATCTTTGCTATGGCCAGAAAAAGGCTTTCCCCTAAGGCACCATGAGCTGCTGTATCTCCCTGCCCCTGCGAGTGCCGTGGAAGTGGGAGGTTTGGGCGAGGAGTGATTTCAGGTGTTCTGCCTGCTTTTTCTTTACCTGCATGCACAGAAGGGGAAGGGAGGTGGATTTTTTTTTTTTTTTCTCTCGGTATGAAAATAATTATCTCTGGTGCTGATGGGCTGATGGACGGGCTGGAGTTTTGGGACAGATCTCATCAGCTAGAGGCTTCCAGCAAAGGCGAAACAAGGTAAAAGGGGACAGAAGCTTCAGTCCTTCCAATTAAAAGAATAAACATTTTGGCACAAACAAGTCAGGAATATTCCCCTGGCACGCTTGCACCTCTTTCCTTCTTGCAAGGGGCACTCTGGCTCACTAACCCGCCACGAGTACATAAGGTGTAAAGTTTGCAGGCGGATGGTGGAAGAAGTTTCTGCAAATTATGGCACATCTTCATGCTCCCCAGGCATTGCACCAGAGGCAGGGATTACTTAACAGGGTTGAACAGAATCCCTAGGTTGCAGGTTCCTCGTGACTCAGGTCACAGGGAAAAGAGCACAGCCCTTCCTGTTGCCCCTCACAGATGAGTGCCATTGCAAATACCCGCCAGGTCCTGAAGTTATCTTTTGTTACTGCTCATTTACCAGGAAAAAAAAAAAAAGTAAAGCCAGTCGCTACCCAAAAAAACTAGAGCGGAAATATTGATCAATTTTCTTCTTTTTTCTTCCTTCGGTAAAAGGGGCAGGTGGGACACATGGGATTTGGTCCCACTGCTGTAGATGTTACAGGAATTGCTTCATGCACAGCTGTGGCTGTTGGAGCCCGTGGAGGTGGGAAGGTGTCCTTGCTGCTGTTGGAAAGTTCCGAGTGCAAGCGGTGCTAGGGAACACCAGGAGTGACTCTGGATTAAATACTCCTGAACAATTTTTGTTGTTCAGTTCATCACAAAGACACTCCTGCTGTAACACAGAATAAAATTGTTTTCTTCCCATTTTGCTTATTTTTAAAACTGAATTTGAACGAATTCAGTGGAGGCACCGATAATCTAGATGAACATCGCTATCAGCCGTCCTCAGATAGAAATACTGATTCCACTCTCTCAGTCCAGACTCATTTCGTCACACCTAAATAGCCTAATTGAGTCAGGATGTGCTCATTTACCATGTGTTTTTAACCGTTTCTAATTTTTCTGTAAAGTGAAAAAAAGTTGCCTGGGATTGGAGATTTAACGGAATACCAGTGATGGGTGGTTAACTCATAGGCAAAGTTTTTTCTCAAAGCACGGTTCTAAGCGTGGCCAGATATCAGCCCAGCACCTCCAGCCCCATGTTAGTTGTTGCGTATCATCATCCAGGTGGAGGAACAGATGCCCTTCAGTATTGAGTTTTAACATGGGACAAAGCTGGGTGCCTTCCACCTACCTCCCATCAGAGGGATGTAAAGCCAACAAAAGCTGTGGCCGTACTTTAGAGAAAGGCTAAAAATGGCAACCTGAATCTGTGGAAAGGAAGAGTCCCTGGTACTGCTGGGAAAGAGAGGTTTTCTTTTTCTGGTTCCACAAGGAATGGCCAGAATTGCAGTTCAGTACAGGCTCCTGGGTCTATTTATTGGCTTCCCTGTCTCTGAGCTCTGAACAAAAGCTGTGGAAGCCCAGGTCTGTGCCACATGCTCCGGGCTTGTCCAGATGTATTTAACTGTATATCCTGGATGTTATACCACAAGAGTATATCAGTGTCTGGATGTTCAGCAAAGGGAACCACTCCTGTGATTGTAGCTGTGAGGTTTCTAATTTCTTTTTCACTTGGGCCGTGTCGTGAAAGAGCAGTTGCAACATGGACTTAACAGGAATGCAGACCAGATAGCCAAGGCTGCCAGCACTACCTGGTGAGGACCAGTGTTGGCCACACTGACTGGGCCATGTTCTCGGCAGCTTTCTCAGCAAAGCTTCCCTGCAGCCGTAGGGACCCACCGGCATCTTTTAAGGTTGCCTCTCTTTCTCTAATGACTTGTTGCTTGGTTAATACCAGTAGAGTTTGTCATCTTCTATTAAGACTGACCGTAGATTGAATAAAATTCTTCTGTGAACAACACTTTGTGTTTACAAACCACGAAGGAGTCCCAGCTGTGTTCAGTCTGCAGCTGATGAAGGGCAAATGTTGACGTGTACTAGTTCGGGATCCGCAGTGGCAATCTTGAGCCACTCCAGTCCCCTCTCCTGCTCAACCTGTGACCTGCAAGAACCACTTGTAGTTTTCCCCTCCCTGAAACCCTGTGAGCAGCTCTCACTCTTTCTCTCTTCTTGTTTCCTGGCTAGGTGAGAAGGGCTGAAGCTTGGCAGTGGGTATGCTATTACCAGGTCTTTCATAGGCGCATTCTGTGTGCCACATGTCAGCAAACTGCTCTGATTCCAGAAGGGCTGGATGGGGCCATTGAGTCCAACAAACTTGTCCTTTTCTAAGAAAATCTGTCTGTGTGAGGCAATGACATCTCATTATTCAGAGTTGGAAGAGATTAGAGTCTTGAATACACCTATTTTCACTGTCCTCCCCTAAGGAGGGGAGTTTTGGTTTCCCTATTTGACAGAGGAGGAGCAGAGAGATGGCACAGTGCAGATTGCAGCATTGTTTTAAATGCTTAAAATGCATTAAAATCCACTCCGTCAATGCAGGGATCACTGTAGTTTGCTTTTCTGAGATGCTAGGTGAAACGGACTGTATCCCTGCTCCCATTGCTTTAGGGACCGTGGTCAGCATGGTTACAGCTGCTGCTTCGCCACGCTGCAGTCTGCAGCCCAGCCAGAAAGTGACTTGTCCAAGGTCATGCAGATAGACCGTGGCAGAGCAGGAAACCAGAGCTGGATGTATGAAGTCTGGATGGAGACTTTTGGGATCAGTCATGGAGCAAGATTGCTCTCACCCTCACTGCCACAGACCGCAGAGTGATGTTCCTGTACGTGGGGTCTGGATTGAGCCCCTGTCACACCGAGCAGGCAAGGTTACAAGGAGCACAGACTTGCACAAAGCTGTTAACTCACAAGTGTGTTCCCAGGTATGATTTTTATCTGTTCATTTTCCCAAACAGTGCCAGAGCATGGCTTCAGAGACAGCACAAGACAGAGTCCATTCTCAGTAGGTGTATCGCCTTCCATCTGGGGACAGCGTTGTGCATCTGCTTGGACTTGCTGTGCCTCTGCCCTGTGGCTGCAGTACAGGCTGAGGTTCTTATTGTTACTTAATAGGGACAGATCTATTGATTACTTGGGGTTGTTTCTTGTGTAGGAACAGATATGGGGAAGGAGATGGTCTTCTGACTCCTCACTGCCACTCTGCCAGCAAATCTGCTGCCCTTATCAGGTTTAAAAAAAAAACAATAAATGCTACTAGGAATTATTTCCAAATACAGTTCTAACCTGGAAAAGCGTACATGCACAAAAGCATCTTGTTCTAAGTATTTCATTTTTACTGTTTCTTTTCATGCTTATTTGCTAGTTTGCCTGAGAAAAGGCAGTAAGTTAAAACTTCTTTCTTTGAGATCACAACAAGTATGACAACTGCAGGTTAAAAGGAGTCTTTGTGAGCAGCCTGCTTTTTGTAATACTGCCTTCCATTAATTATCAGTCATTTATGAGCACTGCACTAGACAGCAGCCAATAAAAGAGACATCTCTATTTCCACAACCGTGTTAAGGACGTCCACGGGATGTGGAATGTTCTGTTGCTTAAGCAGAAAAGTTACACACAATCGCTTTGCATCTTGAAACCTGTAATTGCAGGTTTGCTACTGGCCAAGTGTTCTCCAGGGGGTTCCGTGGAGGCAGTGCACCTCTGCACCACCCACAGTCCCACCCAGCCCAAGCCATTCCGTGGCTCAGGGCCCTGCTAAGTGCTCTGTGGATGGCTATAGTGGTGAAGCCCAATCAAACTAATAAAATGTGAGCAGGGAGAGGATCAGAAGAGGAAGGCTGGGGCAGCAGATAGTTTTCATTTGAGCCTCTCGGATCAAGGCAGGATTGGGCAGGCTGAGCTCGGAGCAGCTGCTCAATAACATGAAAGTAAGGCAGCAAATGTACGAAGGCAAGTAGCTTCTCCTGGCTCAGATGAGAACTTCCTTGAAAAGAAATCAAAACAAAACAAGGACCCTCTTGCTCTCACACCTGTGCTTACATACCCCCAGGACCGGGCAGAGATCCTCACCTGGTGCCTGCTCCTGCAGCGGTATCCTTGGTGCAGGATGTCCCTGCAGCTTTCAGCTTCAAAGGACGAGGTCAGACTGCTTGCTTATCCACTGTGGACAAGAAATGAAGCATTTCTTGCATGTTTAGGAACATTCTCCACTCCTTTCTGCACTTCATATGTTAAGGAAGGTCTCTTCCCTAGCCCTGTGAGACCAGCTTTGGAGACAGTTTACCGAAAAGGGAGAGCAGACCATCTGCCCTGACAGGACCAGGGACATGAAACTGAATTAACTCGTACCAGGACAAGCTGTCCCATGGTAAACAAGCAGCAAGAACGGAGAGGAAATGTATAACATCAGCGGTGGGGTTTAGCGTGCTCTCTTTGCTCTGCTGTTCTCCAGGGCAAAAATCACAAACTGAACTTGCCTCATCAGCCTCCGCAATTCATTCCACCTTCATCCCTTCAGGGCTGTGGACAGTCTGCATGCCATGCTGATCTACTGAGAGGCAAAGACAGAATCAGGCACTGTGAGATGCACAGTGAAATGGGCAGGGTAGCGGATGGAGGACATGGTCCCCTCTATCACGGCAGATGCTGATTTTAATTTGGGCTTTGTCCTTGATCTCAGGGATGACCCTCATCAGCCTCTTCATCCCTTTCCTCCTGAGCTCACTTTTGCCACCATTTGTGGAGAGGGACTGTCTTTCATTCAGTGCCAGGCCCTTGGGAGACCTAGACATGATAGTATCAGTTACAAAGAAGCATTTGGAGGTTTGTTTGGGTGGGCAGAAAAAGGAGACACACATCCAAGTTTGTTTGGTTGTAGCAGCTGCTCACCCCTCTGGGACTGTGGAGGATGAGAACCAATTGCTACAGACAGAAAGTCCAGCACCACTTTGCTGACTTTCTGCAAAAGCTGCTCTTCTGTGAATAGAAAACTGTTATAAATATCTATTACAGAGTAGTAGGGATTGGAAGGGACCTCCAGAGATCATCAGTCCAACCGCCTGCACAGCAGCTCCCAGCCCAGGCTGCACAGCTCGGTGTCCAGGTGGGTCCTGAACATCTCCAGAGAAGGAGATCCACCACCTCTGTGTGCAGCTCCAGTGCTCCGTCACTGCACTGGGAAGAAGTTCCCACACACACTGGTGCAGAACTTCCTATGCTTCAGTTTGTGGCCATTTCTCCTCGTCCTATCACCACACACTGCTGAGAAGAGTCCGGCCTCGTCCCTTTGCCTCCTGCTCCTTAGGTGTTGATAGACGTGGATCGGATATATAAACATTATATATCAATTAAATAAATAAATAAATAGTAATAATTAACACATTATCATTTTTAATATTTACTAAATAATCCCAGTGAAACTCATCTCTTAGTTTCATCATGTACAGGACACTAAAAATGCCTCATTTTGTTGAGGAATCTCAACCACTGCTTCTACACTGACAGAAATACTTCTGTCCTTAACCACCCCTGTGCCTTTTCCTTTTTTTTTCCAAATTACCTTGGTGAGGAGAGGAAATCTTTAAAATTAGCTAACAAATAACTGATAAATAAATATATGTTCTGTGGTAAGAGTGTGAGGAACACTGTAAGGAGAATATGTCCAAAAAGTTATTATTTAACACTCCTTAAGTATATGTGCATATGCATGTAACATACGTATCTTTCTTAGTAAGTGAGAAAATGATGTAGGTAAGGTCGTGCTGGATGTTTTTAAAATGCTCCTCTAGCAACAAAAACTGTTAAACTTCATCAGATGTTAAAAAAATAATAAAATAAAATAATTCTTGCCAGTGATTACAGAAGTAAAATGCCTGCAGACTGGTTTTCTGAGATGGGCAATGTTTTTAAAACCATGACCATGCATTGGTACAGAAAGCCTTTAACTGCTGCAGACCCCACGTCCATTGCTCAGTCCTGCGTGCTGTGGGTGGCTGGGGCTGCAGGTGCAAAGCAGCAATAAATAGAAATGAAACAAAACCTTTGACTGCTTCATAAAGCAGGTGCTGTGTGAGAAGGGAAGGAGAGGAGAAGACAAGAGGCAGAAAGGGCAAGCTCTAAAATCTTTATAACTCTGTTGCTCACTGCTTTAGTCGTGCTCTCTATTTTCCTACCTACGAGGAACAAGAGTTTCACGTGGAGAACTGATAGCAAAGGAATTGCGTGGCAGAGGGGCTATGAGGCATCCTGCAAAGGGAGAGAGAAGTGAAAGCACCCCTGGGGACTGCAGAGATCATCACATGCAGTGGCACTCATCCATGCCCTGACCCTGGCCCCAGTGTGCACCAGTCCCACTTTTACACTGGTTGGGCCACAGAAGAGCAGGAGCTTTAGGTGCTGTGCTTTGAGACCTTTGGTACGCTAGCAAATGAAATCTGGTGGCAGCAGGAAGATTTCTAGCTACAAGGAACTTCTGAAGAACCAACTCAAGGACAAAGGGAGTAGTTAGTGGGCAGCTCTGGTATGACACAGACATCTCGATGGAGATTTTCTTTTCCTTGAACCCACTCACACAATGATGGGTAGTTCCTGCTCAAGGCCAGCTCCACTTGTCCAGAGCATCACTAGGAGACCTTGGTCAGCCTTCTCCCGGTGCTGAGATGGCCAGTAGAGTTTTTCTGCCCCCAGAAGTAGCCTCCCCCATGCATTCTGCTGGCAAACTGGTACAACAACAGAAGAGGCAGCAGAAAACCCCTGCCTTTCAGTGCAAAAGGGCTTTGCTCTGGTAATAGGCTACATCTAAGGTGGAAAAAGGCCATAGGTGTATAAATTCCTAAATTCTTATGATAGCAGATGTTAGGGCATCTCTCCAAATATATTTTCTTTAAAAATACGGATTGTACCAGCCCTGAAGCAGGAATGCTTGTCTGTTCTTGGAGTGTCCTGCATCTCTGTCTCCTGGACAGCAATGTGACATCCCAGAGTCTTATCACAGCATCATAGAAACAGAGTCATTAATGTTGAAAAAGGCCTCCAAGGTCATCTAATCCAACTGTCAACACATCCTACCATGCCTACTGCTCGAGTCCCCCAGTGCCACATCTCTGTGGCTCTGGGACACCTCCAAGGATGGTGGCACCACCTCCCTGGGCAGCCTGTCCCAGTGCCTGACCACTCTTTTGGAGAAGAAATTTTTCCTAATATCCAACCTGAAAAGTGTAAATCAAGTGTAATCAAGTGGACCTATCTAGGGTACACAATTTTAGATCGAAGTTTAAACACCAAATAATTCAGTGAACCTGAATTAAGTTCCTTGTGCTGTTGTTGGGAGACCTGGGAGAGGTCAGTGAATATCTTCAAAAGAAAGATGAAGCACCTAGCACTTATTCTAGCACAATATACAGGGAACAAAAAGGTTATCTATAGAACCAGTTCAGAGGGTGCCTAACACCTGTGCACAAGTCAGGAGCCTAAGCACGACAGAAATTTGCTGATGTGTAAGACAGGATCCCACTTTCCTCGCACCTTGTGTAGCTGTTCCCAGCGGTGTTACACAAGTGTTGTCATTCTGATTGGGAAGTGTCATTTGTTCCTTACACATGGTGAGTGAACAGCTATATAAATGCACTACAATTCAGAAATAGCCACAGACTGCTAATCCTGTGCTAAACCGTGTGTTATCTGTGCTGCTTGCAGGATGAGTCTGTAATGATTCAACCGAACCTTTTTGTATGAGAAGTTATAGCACTTATGAAAATAGAAACTTCTGTGAAACAGTGCCCACCTTATCCTTACCTTCTGTATAGGAGGAAGGAAAGAGAAGACCAGCTTCCAGTATTTTTGCTTTGATATGTCTGTGACAAATTACTTCCATTTCTTGTGTTACAATGGCTCTTTCAAAGAGCTATTTCAAAAAATTCTCAAAAGATCGTTTGCTCTCACATTATTCTGCTCGTTAGAAAACAGAGGATTAAAAAAGTATTATTTTACAATGAAATGTTTTCCCTCATTTTGAAATAAGATAATTCTCAGAACTTCTCATGTGTGGAATTTCAAACTGCGAGCAAGAGATTCTTACTCTGCTTTGAAAACTGTAGAGAGAAGAAATGTCCCTCCAGCACAGCCTCGTGGATTTGCTGCACGGCCAAGGACACAGCTAACTGCCTACAGAAGTAAATGTATCCCCAACAGGACACTCTGGGTTTTATCAGAGACCAAGGCAGTCATGCTGGATGACCCGAGTGATCTCCACTGCCATCTTTCCAAGTGGATTTAGTTTGTAAAATAATTTGCAGTTTGTTAAGAGGAAAGATGCCATGAGCAGTACGTCAGGACCTGAGACTTAGATACAAATCCCGTTTCCTAGCCAATTTCTAAAATGGTTTCTTAGAGAAGATCTTGATTCGTTAACAAAGTACTTGAACAACTTCAGTGATGAGCAGACGCAACATGAGAATATTTTGATCCATTTTTTCTCCTTAAAATCCATGTTTGCTTTTCTGTCATTGACTCTTGATCCACAGAGTGAGGTTTTATTCACAGATCAGTGCAAAACTTCTCCCTAAAGAGACGGTACCGCACACCTTTTGAGTCCCACTGACAAATTCATCTCTTCAGGAGCACTTGGAATGCGTGGCATTAGACGTTCTACCAGAGGTGTTTCTTCATGAATAGACATTAATTAAGCTGTAGAGGACTTGTTTCCCATCTGCACATAAAACCTGCAGGTCACCCAGTTCATGCACACGTGATTATCATCATAAATGGCAAAGAAAGCTGAGACAACAGTAGAGAAACACAAATGCTTCTGGGTATGTTTCTCCAGCCCACTTTTTTCCCAGGCTTCAAGACTAACACAGGTGTTAGGCTTTAGGTATATACCCAAAAATAAATACAGAAGCTTGAAAAGCTGAAGATCTTCCTGCTCTCTTGACATTTTTTATGATGTTCTGTTTTGCTTTGTTTTCAGACTTAATCTTTTTTATTTAATTTTAGAGAAAAAATTGGGCTTCTTTTGTTTGTTTATGTATTTTTTTTCCCATTGAATGGAATTTACTTCTATCACTGCAAATTTTACCGCTTTTGTGGCTCTGGTGCAAGAGGAGTGCATTCTTGAAGGGAAAATAGGTTATATATATGCAAATACTCTAATAGCATATGTTCAGTGATCTTTTCATCAGAATACTCATCTCAAATGGAAAGTTATAAATGGGGTCATTTGTCATTGCTTAACAGATCTTAAGAAAGCTCAATTAGGAATTATTCTGATGCTTTTTTTTTTTTTTTTTTTTTTTTTTTTTGTGGAAAATACAAATAATCTTTAGAGTAGCAAAAATAACCAGAAAAAAATAAAGGCAGAGTGGAAGATACTGGCTTTTTTTTCCCCCCTTGCTTTAAAAAGAAGGAAAAAAAAAAAAAAAACAGAATAGAGAATAGCACAGTATAAAACTTGATGAATCAAACAAATCATTAAACTACAGGACCAGTTTGAAGAGGGTCTTTCTCGTAGTATCTTCGAGCAGGAAATAGAGCACAGAAGGGACAGCACTTCAGCCACTGTTTTGTAAAGGAACCCTTTGAAGAGTGATGGATCACCAGTGGGATGGTGATTATGGTGAGGGACCACACATCCAAGAATTCATATTATGCCGCATCTCAGGTCCTCCTCACCCTTACATAGATTTTCCCATCACAAAGGAGTGTGTCTGGAGAAATTCAGTCAGAGGTTTCGGAGCTTTTGGGGCAATTTCACTCTTCTGTGCCACATCAGGAGGCCAAAGATGTAAAAGAGGTATAAGGTCAGACAGGTCCATTTCCTGGTTAGTGTGGGGAAATGCTAATAGAAAAATTACTTCAGATTGGCTTAGATGGGAAATCGGTCATACGAGCTGGAAACTGGATGAAAGGCTGCAGATGGAGAATCATGATAAATGAAAATAGAACAAGTTTATGGAAGGTATCTTGCCAGGGTATCTTGAGAATTCTTGTAAGATCTGGTCTCATCTAACATCTCTATTAATTACTGAGAAGTACAATTGAATTACGTGGAAATGGAATTCACAGATAATATTAAACGAAGAGTTGTCTGTAGCAGCTGAATTTACACAGACAGAACTGGAGCAGTTCTGGACCTGATCAGAAAATAAAACAAGATTCTGAAGAGTTTTAGTTATGTTCCAGTCCCCACAGTGTTTGTCCCTCGAAACAGATTCCTATTAGCTGAGATTCACGAATGTTGTATTGAAGATACAGTGCTCAAGTGAAATGACCAAGGTCAAAGACAGAGTTGATATTAAAGTCAGGATTTTGCAGCCCTTACAGAAAGGGCACATGGTTTCATTTATGATTCTGAGACTTCTTAGGAAGTATGGAAATTCCACTACGCAGTGATGTCATTCTTCATTCATCTTACTATAGACCAAGCTCTGCAGGACAAATTTTACTCCATACTTTGAATTTGATCAGTGCTTTGGAGGCCATAACTGAGGTGTTTAATACTCATAGAAGCCTTGATAAATTTTTGTTCTGTCTTGACCCTTTTGCTATTTTATTTTTTTAAAGAAACCCGGTTTCTTCTGGATTTTTCTGCTGACTGTGGATTTTTTGGTGGGCCAGCCTTGTAGATGTTTTGCCATGTCATGCATTTTTCCCCACCACTTAAATCAAAAACCTTCGAAACCCTGATGTTACAAATTGACTCTATGTTGTCCCTGTTGAGCTTTGTCATTCATTAATGAGATCCTGGTTGTGCCAGAGAAAAGTTATTGCAGCAGACAGTCTCAAAACTCGTCTGAACAGGAGAACTTAGATCTGTCCAGAACTGGATCCCTTCTGCTGCTTTTTGACCAAACTGGGCGTGACTGCAGAGCAGAAGTGCCACCAGTCTCCAGGAGAACATTGGTAGTGCTGGTGAAATAGGTTGTGGAGTCAGAGCATTTCTCCTTCTCTTCACAAATGTCCATAACTTTATGACTTTTGCAACAGTAGATGGTCAAGTCTACATAGTGAGTTGGAACTATGCCCTCACATGAAGAGTGCATGATGTGGCTGTTGGGTTGCAGACACATCTGAAGACCCATGGTAGGGAATAAATACTAAACACAGGATAATAAATACCGAAGACAGGAACTTCTACTCTGAGTCCTTTATTGTTCACCATCTAATCTAAATTGCCCCCCATCTGTAGACAGAGAAGGGAACGGTGAGTCTCCAGGAGAAACGCATTTCACTTTTTTAACCGCTACATTGGGAGGAAATGAACTTGCTCTCTGGAGACATCATAGATGAGAGTGAATGTTTCAATTATGCATTTACCTTTCAGCTGGTGAAAATTAGATAGCTGAATTCCACTATACGATCATTTGAAATAAAAAAAAAAGTCACCTCAAATTTCCATAAGTATATGAATTTACTAAATCTGGAGAACATTACAGCAAAGACTCATGTCAGGTGAAGTGTTTCTGAATGGCCAAGGGAGTCATCTACATTTGTATTGATTTGAGAGAAGAGTTCCCAGCTTCATTTCATGGAGAAATTCAAGGTCTCGTGCCCATTGCAGCTTTGTCTCATGCAAGAGATCTAAAATCTGAGTAAGGAATTAAATTCCACACAAAGAACTGGAGCTAATTGCCAGCTTCCTGCATCATATGTTGCCAAATACTGGTGGTTTATTGCATGAGACTATGATGTTGTAGAGTGATCCGAAGACAAAAGTTGAGATTCTGTTTGCTGGAAGTGCTTTTCCCTCTGATTATACTTTGTTTACAGTTTATTAGATTTCCCCCTAAGTATTTATTTCATTAAAATCCAATGATGTCAAGACTACCACCAAAAAGATGGTGAGATCACCACAAAGTCTCATAATCTGAAGCATTTTTCTTTTAAATTACAAGGCCAACGCTTATGTTTCTTGCCAGAACCCAAATCTTTTCAAATAGATTATATTAATATAAATTGCAAAATCACTTTGCACTCCAGGGACATTTTTTTTTTACATGCATTGTATTAACTTTAAAATGTCTTTGAGGTCTATGTGGGGAAAATGATTTGTTATTTTAGAGTCATAGAATCCTTAGAGTTGGAAGGGACATACAGAGGTCATCTAGTCCAGCTCCCCTGCAATGAACAGGGACACCACAGCTAGATCAGGAGAAAGGAGAAAAGGAGAAACCCAAATGGCAGATCATGCCATGAGCTTGTTTTCTTTTTTGCATAGGAGTAAGAATTAAGGAAAACATATTACAGAGTCATAGAACACCACTTTCAGTTTTATGGAATGCTACGAACAAAAGGTTTTATCAGGAAGGGAACTTTTTTTAAGGTGATCTTGAGGAAGATTTTGCAAATATAAGAGCTACCTTCTGATATTTGTATGGGGGAGTGAAGAATCTTGAACGTACTGAATTCTAAAATACACTGGGTGGGAGTCAGCAATCTTCTATGCAGATCCAGAATCAGAGCAAAAGTTGTATTTTATTGCATGGATACCAGCCTACTGAAAGCCTCCTGCCCACTATCCCTTTCCAGATAGTAGCCCAACGTTTGGAAAAGACACAAAGCTGTGTGAAATTAGACATTTTTTGGCTCTATCCAGCTTTCAAATGGCCAAACTCATTAAGAATCTGTGTGCTGGAGGGAAGGAGGGATGCTTCAGGTAAAGCAATGGTTCACAATAACAAAATGGAGACAACATAAGTCTTTAAAAAGGAGGTAAAGCTGATGATATGTCACATAAAAGGGAAGATTTTTCAGCAGAGCATGATGTACCTGAGCAGAGATGCTTTGTGCAGTGTGTTGCTGTGGCATACAGTGCTGCATGAGGGGCGTCTGCTGAACGGGATGGGAGCAAGCTGTGCACTGTCTCAGAGCTGGGGCCGAGCTGAGGGCACGCTGCAGCTGGCAGCTAACCTCAGAGTCATGCTAGCCCCCAGATCTTGCTGCCTCGCACTTAGCTCTGTGATTTCCAGCACTTCTTTTGGCCTCGCCTTTGATAAAACATTATCGCAGACTTTCAGTACTTTGGCTGCCGGTCCCCAGAGGAATGGGGAAGAGCAGAGACAAGAGAAAATTAAAGAGATGTTTGCCAACATAAAACATAATTTAAAAAGAAAAAAGGACTCTTTTCTGAGTCATTATTGAATCTTCAGATTGTAAGAGCTTAAGAGATTCCTGCAGATCGACTTTACTCCCCACTCCTTATTCTCCACTGTTTATTTTTTACTGTTTCCATCAGATGAAGAAATAAAACTAGGCAGCCCCAAATCCTGTTGCTCCCTGTCAGGTTTTCTCCCTTCTTCTTGTGTGTGTTGGGCAATGCAGTGTGGGGAAAACAGCTAGGAGAGGTTCACAGTGGGATGCTCACAAAGCCTGGGCACCCTCAAACCTTCCAGTAAAATGTGTGCCCTCTTCTTGTGTTTCCTTTTGGGACAGTTATTGTCCCCCAGAAACCCTTCTGCTTGTGTGTATGGTGTATTTGTACAGTTTTGTTCCTTTCTGCCTTTGTTGTTACATAAAGAAGGAAGGAAAGGAGGTTTTATTGATTTTTAGTGTTTTCTGTTGTCTTTTTGCTTTTCTACTTCAGGAATTAATTTCTTGTTTAGACTCTGACTCTATGACTTCAGGAATGCTTAAAGATTAAGCCAGCATCAGAAGCAGAGAGCATTCTGGTGGAATGTTGTCCATTTTACATCCATTTAAAGCCACAACACTCTTGGAATAACAAAATTCTCTTGGATGTTACTGTGGGCAGGACGGCTTTAATTCATTAATTTTGCTAACACTTGGTTGCCAATTCCATTCAAATCGCTGCATCTGGGAGAAAGACCTGATTGTTAAAAATCAGACAGCTCGGCTCCTCTCCCTTCTGTAGCTCATTTCACACTTCTGTTAAAGTGGAGGAGGAGATCCACAGTAACCATGGGTCCTCAGGGGCATCTTCCAGCCATATTATTGAAGACTAAATCTTGGTGTATCATGCCTTAAACATGAGCATTGGACTGGATGGACCATTGGCCTGCACCTAAATAAATAAATAAATAAAATAAGCATTTCTTGTCGAATATTTTTAGCATTGACTTCAAGCTGCAGATGAAACCAGAATTTATATGAAGTATTCTTTAATATAAAATATTCATTCTCCAGACTCCTAGAGTTTGCCAAATATAGAAGATGAAAAATCTGTTCTTCCTAGACATGCCTGCATATGTGTGATAAGTTAGTGGTATATATCCAAACACTGTTGTTTTGCACAGCTCCCTTGGGCCAGTGCTCCCTCCCTCATGACTCATTCCTGCATTTCTCTTGATATAAAGAAAATCCATTGGAATGAGCAGTAGCTATGCGCAAGACAGGGGGAAAAGGCTCAACTTTTTAAACTAGATCAGCCTAGCCAAATTCTTCAGGACTTAGCACCTGGCAGAAGTATAGAAATGGTCCCAGATTGCACAACTGCAGGGCCACAACTGTGCCATTAAATGCAGAACTCCTAAAGCTAGTGGCACCTCCTTGCACAACTCTGCCATAAAGTAGAGTTTGAATACATGAAGAACATGAATATTGTCCCATTTACTGATATGAAGAAGCGTGGAGGTCTTTGGGTAGAAGAGAAGTTTGGAAGGAAATTCCTGCATCTGTTCCAGGTCAGCGTGGCGACCACTAGAAATGGGTATGGGGTTGGAAGTCCTCCCCGTGCAGGTCTTTCTAACACAAAGCCCCTGAGGCAGGTGAGCTTGTGTCACTGTCAGCAAGTTGTGCAAGCCCTTCCCCTCCTCAAGAGCAAACCATTGCACACCCAGAGTCAGCATCTGACTTGCATCCCTTCCCACATCCCACAGTTCTGTGGTACAGCCATCAGCTCCCCTCCTGCTGCCTGCCCTGGCAGTTCCACGGCTGTTTTCCTCCTATGGCTGCTCCTGGTTGAGAGGAGAACTAAAAGGCAGATAGGTCAGCTGTGGCCCAGAATTATTTCCCAGTGCGTGCAGTCCTCTTCGTGCTACCTGTAAGCCTTGTGTTCCAGCAGTACCCTTCCCCATGTTGGGTGGCAGATAGTCACAGACAACATGGATATTACTGCAAGGACACCGCTGTGTGCTTAGCACAGGTTGAGGCAACCGGGGACAGAACTGAGCCAGGATTGAGATGGGCAGTAATTCCAAGAGGAATTGAGTGGGATCTGACATGGAACAAGCAGGAGTTTAACCTTGAGAGTAAAGCGGTATTGAACCTCCTCCACATAAAAGAAGATCTCTAATAGCAATCACGCTTGCTATTACACCCTTATGAATTCATCCATAATCTGATTTACTTGAAAGGAAAAGATCTGGGTTAGGAACACGTTATTAATCCTAGGATACATCAATCTCTTGAAACACTTTTCTCCTGTTCTTGTCTCTTTTCAAATTATAACTGAAAGGTAGAAAACCCAAAGCAGTAAGAGAAAGTAGCAAGAACCTAGGCCCATCAGAGGGAGGTGCAGGCATTCCTGGATCTCTTTTGGGTACATGTCCTGCTAGTAAAAAGCACAAAGGTGGTCCTTAATACTCCTGGTAGGGCACTCGAGCTCTGTGTGTGTGTCATCCTGCAGGTCACGCCAGTGAAGGGGCCAACATAAACTGGGCTGACAGTACAGGTCAGCTAAGGTGCTTTGTCCACCACTGCCTTCTTCACTTGTGGCTCTGCTGGAAATGAAGAGAGACCTGCAGAGGGAAAGTTTGTTTTCAACTCATAGCTTAGAGTGGGGCAGATAATCCTCTGGATGTGTGTGCCTCTTCCCGATGCTTTCAGGATTAATCTGGTTGTCTAGCTGATGAGCTGAATGTCATGATTGCTGAATGAATGTATATATTGTTTCCCGGATAGCTTCTCTTGATCACTGCTACATATTGTTTTTGCTGAGCCGACGTGGCTGTTGCTGCACTCCTGCTCCCACTCATCTGGGTGCAGCCTCGCATGCGTTGCCTTTGGGGATCACTAGTTCTGAATGCGCTGTTCCCAGCTCAGTGGTTTGGAAGGGCTGCAGATTTTCTGTGAGCACTCAAGGACAAGCACAGCAAACAGTCATGTGGGTGTGCAAGAGCACTGACACAGCTCTGAGGGAAGGAAAACTGCTACACTGGAATGCTTCAGGAATTGGTGACAATTGGTGGCTTTACAACTGAGATCAGCTAGTATAAGGTCTGCATAGGTGACCCTAATAGGGACAGAGAAATCAATTTGGTGAAGGAGAAGGAACTGCCTCCAAAGCTTTACAGTAGGTCTAGAGGGAGGCAGAAACAGCCCAGTACCTTAAATAGATTTCAAGGAAAGGATTATGAGTTTTTCTTTATGTTGTTGGTATTTTGTTTGTTTGTTTGCTTTGGTTTTGCTTTGAAAACCTTAGCTGAACTGTAGTACCCAACTTCATCCTTAGACGGGTGGGTTCTGGTATAATATTTTCTATGGTGGAGTAGGAATGTCCTTATCACAGCAAGCAACCGCTGCATTGATCCCATTAGAAAGTTTATCACACGGTATGCTTCAGCAGACATCTCTGGTTGCCCTCTGCTGAGCATTTTTAGATTTTGAGGTCAAGCAGAGTTTAAGTGAGTTTGCATGGTCTATTCCAGCATTACTCTGAATCACAGTCATAGAATTATTCACACTGGAGTCAGCATAACACTCTCAAGTCCACCAACAAACTGTGGCCTTAATAGTCATGTCTGCTGCAAGGTAGCTTGATAATTAGCTATCACCCCATCTGATGACAGGTACCAGTTAAAGCAGAAAATAGTAAGCATAGTGAGACACCGGCTGACCAAGGCCCTGCAAAGATGCTCAGAATGGGAGTGACCTGGCAGTAGGGTGTGAGGACTGCTCTCACCTCGCCAGGGCTCTGGAACAAATTCTGAACCTTTCTCCAGCCCCGGGCTCCACTAAGCAGTGATGAGAGGGCAGGAAATAACACTGTGTTTGCACCAATTAGAAGTATCTGAAATCTCCCATTTTTCCCTGTAAGAGAGAAGCTGGTGGAGGCCAGTGTCCCTCGGGATAGCTGTCTTACCCAGGACAGGCACAACAGTGGGCAGGGGCAATGCAGGATCAGGGATGGGAGTCTGGGAAATGGGCTCCATTACAATTTAGTAGGGGGGAACTGGTGCCCTCTGGGATGAATTCACAGGGTATCTGTGCCCGTTGTAACATTCATAAAGGATGTCTAGCTCAGTAGTAGTAGCTATGTTCAACCTGCTAAATCCTATCAAATGTCTTTGGGGTGTCCACCTGTTCAGTACCCGTCTGTCCTTCACAGACAGGTCCCCATGGCCTCAGAGCACTCCCCATGCCTTAGCCCAGCCCAGCACAACCATCAGTGTCTCCTTCCATGTGCTCCTGGAGGGCAGCTGCGAACCTGGGCAGAGAAATCAGGGGATAACTGGTGCAAAGTGGTGATGAGTCTCAGAGGGCAGGTTACGGCTCTGCCCTTGGGGCTGCCAGGAAACCCTGAAGGTCACAGTGCCCATCCTGGGTCATTATTTTCCTACACTTCTGTCCCCACCTGCAAAATGGGATGGATGACAGTATTGTTTCACAGCTCTTTTTCTTGCTGGGTTTGTCACTGTTGATGTGCCAGCGCTATCCAAGCCTTTATTTCTCTAGGAGCTTTTGAGAAAGCCAGCATGTGAGTTGTGTTAGAAAAGGGTCTGTTTTCCAAATGCCATGGTGTTAGACACGTGTCTACCTGCTGTAAAAATATCAAAGGCAAAACACTGGCATAGTTAGGACACCTTTGGAATGAAGGAGACGGGCAAAATGACCTCAAAACAATTCAGCACCTGCGATTTCCTTGGCTCCCTCTGAAACCTCTCTCTATTTTGCTGCCTTACAAGCCAGGTGCCCTATTGCACATCAGAGTAACAAATAGCCGTTATCTTCTGCCTCGTGGGTGATTTATCTGTGCCTGCTCTGGTGCCTCCTTCGAAATGTTGCCGTCACTCAGTGCACTTCTCACAGAGGAAGGCAGATGGTCAGCGCTAAGTTTCCCATAACCTTGAGGCGCGTGCTGCAGAGCGAATCAATGAGATCTGACTTGCAGTCCGTTGCGTGAGATGGGGACTGTGCTGCTGAAGTATCCCTGCAGTGGCTGAAATCATCTGAATGCCGACACTGCATACGTGCTGAGGAAATACGGCTGTTCTTCCTAAAATTCCTAAGCGCTGCCAAAGGGGATTTTTAGCCGTGGGGCTGCATCCAATGTAGCAGGGACTGCATTGCTCCTGCCTGTATTGTCAGCTTGGAAAGAAACCTCTTGTGAGTGTGAGTGTCAGGTATGACTTTCCTTAGGAAAAAGAGAGGAAAAGTAGGAATAGTGAATTAAAATAGGTTTCTGGTATGAAATGCCAGAGTGGAGGATTTTTTGAGCACCAGCTGCCCCTCTGCACTAGCAGCTTCTGCCTAGATGGCGATTTTAATGAGGCTTCAGGTGATTTGAGAAGCTGGCATCAGACTGCAAATCACCTTGTGTGTCGGCTGGTGCCAGGATACCTCGCCAGAAGCCATTATTTCAATGGGAAATAACAACTGGGAATAGGGAAAAAATGAACTTCTGAAAAGCACTTTGTCACCTTCCCTGGGCAAACGCTGGAAGCAGCATAAGCTCCTGCCCTCGAGCAGGTGTAGTCAGGAAATTCAGGGGGAGAATCGCCTCCCTTGCATACCAGAGACAAGACAAGGTGAATTGTTATGCATTTTGAGCACCATCTCTCAGTTTCTGATATTTATGGGCTCTGTGAGCAGGTGTACCAGAAGACAACTACGCTTCACAAAACCTGGTACCTTGCTTCATTGCTTTTTCCTTGGGATGAAAAACACAGCAATGAGAGGAGGCGACCCGTGCAGTCAGGTGTCTCTAGAAATGGTTAACAGGCGATGTGAAACACCTTCCCAAATGCTTGTGGAATTTTGCTGGTGATTGCTTCCATGTGTGTACGGGGTAGAGCATTTCCCAGGTTGAAGCTCATTGCCATAGCACATCTAGGCTCGTGACCTCACTGCTGCATGATGTTTGGCATATTTTGAGAATTTCAGACATATTTTCACTAGATACAAATGTAAAGAAAAGTTTTAATCCAATTTAGAGGGGGAAAAAACATGAAATGTTGTTATTTGCTGTGCAGCAGGCATTTAATCCCTGGCTTTAGGGTTATTTTGCTCAAAGAGACTGCTTGTGCTAGGACATTTTTATCCAATCTACCGAGTCTTCTTCCTCAGTTGGCAATAAGGTCTGATAGTCTAAATGCACACGAGTTTCCCCTGACTTTAAAGGGGCAGATCACAGTTATTCTAGAGAACTAGAATAACCAGTGACTAACTAGACTTATAAAGTGCTCCTAAAACAAAACCAACCAAACAAAAAAGGGTTACAACAACAATTGAATGGGACCAGACAGATCTACAAAAGAATAGTCTGGTCTGATCTACTCGGGTCTGGCCGATCCTGAGTACACCACATGTGTGCTTCATTGATTTTCATGGAATCTCTATGTCCTAGCATGCACTGAAATAAGTAAGACCAGATATGTTTTATGCTCTTGAAAGATATATGTATACAATTATAGCTAAATCAAGGATTAAGGCCATTTTTGTTTCTCCATGAAATCTCAAACATAATTCAAAGAGTCGGATTTTAACAATATGGTTTTAGAGCCAGAGTAATTGTTAAACTTTGTGGACGGATCTTCATTTTCATCTGTGTACCAAGGAACTACAGCCTCATTTTCTGTACATTTCCAACTTGTTAAGACAGTTCTCCGAGTGTCAGGAAATCGCAAGTCTTCCAGAAACTGATCTTTATAGCAAACTTCTGTTGTTTTCTGTCACAGTTAAAATGTGGAAAAATGATTTTCTCCCTTGGGCAGAGAAGCTTGCATGCAACATTTTGGTCCCCGAGCATCTGGGACTGCAGCGAGTACCTGGGCAGTCCCTGAACTGCAGCACAGAATTGCAAATGAGACTGTAACCAGTGAGAAAAAGAGAGAGAGAGGGGACAGGGCAAGGGCAGGGGCAGGGACGTGACCAAAAGCCCACTGAAGTGAAAGGCATGGCTCCTATTGACTGCAGTGGCCTTTGTGTCGGGCTCTCAGCCTGCCTGTGACAGAAAGGCAGAGCCAGTCAGTATCGCTGTGATACATCTTGCTCAGGATAACCACATGCTCATCTTTTTACTTTCCCTCCCAGGATGGAAGGAGCAGTTTTATTGGCCACCAGCTTGGAGGGGTCATGGAAGTGCCCAACAGCAAGGACCAGAGAGTCAAATCAGCCAGAGCCATCCAAATCACTTACTACCTCCAAACGTATGGCTCTGTCACCCAGGACCTCATTGGGGAGAAGTGGGAGAGTGAATTCTGTAAACTGATGCACAAGATGCAGCTGGATCACCAAGATCTGCAGCTCTACTCGCTGGCGTCCTTCAGCCTCTGGAAGGACTTCCACCAGACCAGTCTCTTGGCCAGGGGCAAGATTTTGGTGAGCCTGATGCTGATCCTCCTGACTGCTACCCTCTCGAGCTCCATGAAGGACTGCCTGCGTAGCAAACCTTTCCTGGGACTCTTGGGAGTACTCACTATCTGTATTTCCAGTGTCACTGCGGCAGGGATATTTTTCATTACTGATGGAAAATATAATTCTACTCTGTTGGGAATCCCTTTCTTCGCTATGGGTAATTATTTATCTTCATAATAATAGGATTAACAGAGCTTAATGACAGGATTGTAAATTACATCCTGGGTTATAAAGTGCAGATTTTACCTTGAGTGAAACTCTAAGTCGTTTTCATCTTGTTAAATTGATCTGTGCCTTGCAAAAAAAAAAAAGTAGAGAAAGAAAAGGAAAACAAAATGAAGCAGTAGCAACAATAAGGAGCGAATGACGTTGCTGGAATCTCGGCCAATATGAGAGAGGGGCAGTTTTATTGATCTCGGTTACAAAACAAAGGAGAGATTGTTATTGAAAACTAGTCAGCTCAGCACAGCAAGCAGATGTGTGTTGACCTGACTTTGATGGGAGGCCAGCCAAAAGAGTTGGTTGAAATGGGAGGACAAGGAGGAGGAAAGATTTTAGCATCCTTCCCGAGGAAGGTTTCTCTTCCAGCTCTGTCTGAGGGGCAAAGGGGAATGGCTTGGTGTATGAATAAGATTGATGTACTTTATTGCAGAGAGAAGATGAAAGCTGTGGTGTTGGCCAGGCTGTAAGCAAAGTAGCTGACGGTATCTGTAGTTCATAATCCCTCAGTTTGTGAAGTTTGAGATCAGTTGCAGAGATTTCCTTGGTGCTGCACCCGGGCAGGGGAAGGTGCAGTCAAAGAACAGATGTAGAAACCAGTTCTTTTAGCAGGAGAATTGTTCTCATTACTCTCATTCTCATTTCTGTTCCAGCACATTGAGCGCATCTGTGTGGTTAATGAGTTTGCTAGGAAGGGATGCTGGCAGGCAGAGGCAACGTGCTGCAGATGGCTCACGAGGCAGCAGTGCTCAGTGTCTGCCAGGGGTGCTCCACACCACGGGGCTGAACCCGGTTATGGCACTGTGAGGAATCTCAGCTGAGACAGACAGACCCCCGGAGCTTCCTGCTGTCTTTTGGATGCCAGAAAATCTTATCTGTGGGAATAGCTCTGCTTCCTTTCAGTTAATTTTTCAAGTCTGTTCATACCTGTAGTACCCAAGAACAGCCCTCTGCCACACTGAGAGGTAACAAAGCATGCAAAGCTGGAGTCAAGGTTTGGAGTGTCCTATATTTTCCTTGAAAAGCACACTTAACAACAAAAATAGACTACTCTTGCTCTTTCTCTAAAGAAAATCCCTGTGGGTATGTGTATCCCTCACCTTCTGCCTTTTCTTTAATTATTTAATGCATCCCTGTCCCTTTCAGGACAGGAGAGCAGGCTGCTGCCTTTCATGCTACATCAAGGTGGGTACAGCTGGCCAAGGTAGGAGGGGGCAGAAGGCAGTGGATGACCAGCAGCAAAAAGGAAGAATAAGGTGAAAGCACCAAGGGGTTGTATAGCAGGTTCAGCCTCATTAATGCAGATATACAAAGCCATGCTAAAGCCTCTCATTCAATCTTCTGTACTGTTAATGGCTCCAGGAAGTTTGATCTGTGCCAATTCTCACTCATTCGTGCATATTCCAGGCATGTTCTGTTGGTTTGCTGAGATGGTGTGGTTTGGATGCAACTTCTGGTTTTTGGGGAATATAGAGTTTATGGAGTGTGGATTGACCTAGATTGTGTTTATTGTCTTCAAGACTGGAGAGGGGGACCTGACTCTACTCTATCTGTTCTTTGTTTCTGACCTAAGTTAAGGGTGGAAGTTAGGAAAAAAGTGATCTGTGTGCCAGGAAGGGGAAAAGGTGGATGGGGGCAAAGGGAAGACTCATGTTTGTTATCAGAACACAGCAACCTTTACGCCAGTGTCAGGAGGTGAGTGTCAGAGCCAAATGGTGCTGCCTTGATTGTGCAGCAAATGGAACTGAAGGCCAAAAAAGAACTGTGAAGTAGTAAAAAGCATCTTCCCTCAGTTATTTATTTTTCTGCTGGTGTCTCTTCAGATGGTTGTAGTGATCGGGACACATGATCTGGGGGATCTTTGCTTGACAGACGCCCAGGTTGTCACTCCTGTGGAGTACCAAACAGAGCCTGCAGGTGAAGCTCTTCTTCAGGCTGACCTCACTGGATGACGGAGTCACAGAATGGTTAAGGTTGGGAGGCATCATTTGGGATCATCTAGTCCAACCCCTGTGCTTTAAGCAGTCACCTGGAGCACACTGCCCAGGACCACATCCAGGCAGGTTCTGAATATCTCCATAGAAGGAGACTCCACAACCCCTCTGGGCAGCCTGTTCCAGTGCCCTGTCACCTCGCAGTGAAGTTTTTCCATGCACAGATGCATCTTTCTGTGTTTCAGTTTGAGCCCATTGCCCCTTTCTGCTGCCTGGTACAGCAGGAGCAGCCCAGCCCCATTCTACTGATACACCTCAGAAGCATCAGAACTCCTACATCCCGAGTGCATTGACTGGAGTAGCAGTAGCACTGTGCTTAATTCATGCATCTGTTTCAGCCTGGGATTAAGCAAGGACCAGAGCTTCTGAAAGCAGACTGGCTTGGTTTCCCATTTAGGTGGAAATTTAGGAGTTCTCTGTCTCAGGAAAAAAATGCTTACAACTTTCTATTGTGTTTTGTGCTGTCACTCTTGTCACAACCGCTGCCGAGAGCAAAAGAAAAACAACAACTCTCTTGAAATGAATTATTTGCAAGGATTGCTTCTATGGCATTATATTGAACAAACTTCAAGTTGAAAAAGAATACACTTAAGAAACTTTCTACAGAAATTTCATTCTGAAAGCCAGACTGAATTGGAAATATATTAGGAAACAGTTGCTTACCAACTGCTGTTAGAAAACATTATGGAAGAGTTTTACAGTCTGTCCAACTAAAATAAAGGGTCATGACTTACTGAAATCCTACAGTGTTACATCCCGCAAAGATACAGGTGCCTTTGGTGCCTTGAATTAATGCCAGCTAGTGACACCTTGCAAAGCCCATGGAGTGCTCAAGGCCTCACAGAACCGGGTTCCTCCCAAGACAGAGTTCCCTATTGAACCTGCTTTACTGTGAAGTGATCTGATACCTTAGAGAAGATATACTGAAGACCCCAATGCTATTAATTCTACAGGACAATACATAACAGTGGTCCATGTTGTACCAGTATCCATCTCTGACAGAATCACAGAGTTAAAAAACACATCAAATAATAATTCTGTGAATCTAAATGAAACAGTTTGTGAAGTTTCCCAGAATTACAAATGTCAGACTTACGAGCTTCAAACCCAAGTTACTTACATAATAATGATAATGAAATGATAATAGTAATAACAATTAAGCTGGGTTACAGCCACTAAGTACCTGGCAGCGCAAACCAGATTACGCACATACCTGAACGCTGACAGCTTTAGGAAGATTCAGCCTGATGTTTGTAAAATGTTCATTTGAATTATATTTGTTTGTTTTAAAATGTCTTTATGACATTCACCTTTAAAGGACTAATTTTAATGGAAATTCTGTGCTACTCATCTACACTTGCCCTTCCCATGCAGAACAAGATGCTGCCATCTCGATAAGAGGAATAGAACCATACAATCATGTAGGTGGAGAAGACTTTCAGTACCATCAAGTACAACCATCAGCCTGACCTACCAGGGCCCATCATTAAACTATATCTCTTGATGCCACTTCCACATCTCTCAAATGCCTCCAGGGATGGTAACTCCACCAATTCCCCAGGAAGCTCTTCCTTATTCTTGTCTACTCCCTCTACAAAGAAGCTGTTAACACCCAACCTAAACCTCCCATAGTGGAACTGGAGACTGGTTCCTCATGTCTTATCATGTGTCACATGAGAATATTGCCTGGATTTGTACAGATAGTTAGGTCCATAATTCCTATCCCATGTTTCATCTGAAATATTTAATATTTTTTTCTAAATTTAAACTGAATGACCTACACAGTAACTACTTACTGAGGTCTTACCTGTGAGATACCTCAGAGATATCTCTGAGATACTGGGGTAGGAGCACGAGCTTAGATTGGCTTTACTTCATGGTCTTCATGATGAGAAATTTCAGCCTTTAATAAGACACGAGGACAGTGCTTGGGAACTCTACTTGTTGTGAGTCCTCCTTCCTCACATCTCTTTCTCAGACAGCTCAGGAGAACCAGTCTCCCCAGTACAGCATCTGCCCTGCTTTGTTGAGTCATGGCTCTTAGGAGAGATCCTGTGCAGAAGCTGCTGACACCGACTGTGTCTCCTTCCAACAGAGCTGGGGGGCTGCCTCAAGCCAAACAGATAAATAACAGCAGGTAGTGAAGAGAGCTTCCTCCTTCAGGAACTGAACTTGGCATAGACTTCTATATTTATTTTACTATTATTATTTTTAAAGACAGATTTCATTAATTGCTACATGAAATTAGAATATGGGACAATTCTAATTTTCATGAAAACAAATGCCAAACAATGGTTCTTCTTCAAGTTTGGCACTGGCACCTCCATCACCTCTGGAGGATCTTCACATAAGGGACAGCATGTCAGTCTCTGGGCTTTCCAGACCTGAGAAATGAACCTGGTTAGATGCTCACATCTGCCTTTTGTGCTTAGATACACAGTACAATTTCAAAGGGTTGTTATGTATGTGATATAATTATGGTTCCCCTTGTCTAATCATCACTAATTAATAGAACCAGAAGGTTAACTACATAATTGAGATGTTATTGCTCCCGTGATTTCCTTTTTAATGCCCAGGAACCAGACTGATATCATCATAGAGATAATGATTAAACTCAGCTGAGGATCTCACTGTATGTTTTTAAACACAGGTACATCAATGTACCTTTTGTCATTTTACATGTGATTATGTTTGGCCACTCAGTGAAGTGCCTCACCATGTGTCTTTGTGGAAATCTGACCTCCCCCCCAAAACAAATAGTAGCTATAATGTAATAGAGTGTAAATATGGTTTTTGCTTTAAAAAGTTAACATGTTTCTTGGCTGGATTCATGGAGACTAAGTGTAAGAAATATCTCCTGCCCTTTGTGATCCGGTCTGTGAACACTCCTAAGATCTTCACGGGAAAGACTGCTTTCACTGAATTGTTAGAAGGCATTATGCTCAATGGATGCCTTGCCACACCTCTAGCACTGTTTCCACAACTAATAGAAATGATTTTACTGCTAACGATACACCGGCAACACAGTAAGGAGGAACGAACTACAGAAGGCAGTAGGTTACCTGCATCGGACTGGAACCTTATTCCCGATGTGAGAACGCAAAATGACAAGTTGGTTGTAGCTACAATGCACACCTCTCTGCTGTCATTCCCAGGAATTCCCTCCCCTGACTGAGAAACTCACACGGAAGGAGTCAAGGCAGAAGCAGGCAGTGCTCCAGGCAGTTGCTAACATTTCAGGCAGGAGCCATCTCATCTCTTTGAGAGGACAACTACAGCAGTTGTTAAAATCATGGATGATGATCACCTTTGAGTAAATCTGAGAAGTCATGGAATTACCATTAATAGTAATGTCCTGGGAAATGACAGGAAAGGTAGTCGTGGCACAGATGGGGAAAGTACTTTTGAAATCTGACAAGAAGAGCGTGAGGGCCAAAGGACGTGTCATGTCTGTGTGTTCTTGAAGGACCACAGCACATCTAACCCCCGCTTTGAACGATGGACTTTCTGATTACTGCTGCAACTTAGAAATATTTCAGGAGTAAATCTGGTTTTGTCCTTTTGATTCAGCAGTAAAACAAACTGCACGTGAACTTCATGCCATCATCTGATCTATGTAAGGAGCAGGGAGTGCTACATAAATCTCACCACTCTATGTCTTATAAACCAGTGAATCTGCAGTTTTATCTTACAGAAGTCCCCATCCACTTAGCAAACCAATCAAGAACTTGAAATACCTTGTCCTTCATTAGGGAGTGTCCATTCTTGATTCTTAAAGCTGGAAATGAGAGTAACAACAACACAGGAAAGCAGAAAGGAGAAAATGAGAAGGATAAAAAAAAGTTTTAACATTTTGGATGTCCCAGATGTTCCTCACTTATATGAAGTAACACAACCCCAATTTCTTTCCTTAGACATTGCAGAGAAATTGCATATATTCCAAATATACTGCATATATTCACACACACACACACACACACACACACACACACATATATACATATATATATAGCATCTGTAAATGGACTTTAATTACTTACAGATTGCAGTCTAGCTCTTCTTGTCTTGTAGAGACTTAGAGGAAAGTCTCCTTTCCTCCTATCATCTCTAAAGCTGCTCGTCCCTTAGGACAATTGCTCCATCCCAGCAGGTCTGCAGGGCTGCTGGCCAATTCCTCTGAGGCTCAGCTCAGGTTAAAAGGTTTGATCTTGGACATGGCCCAAGCACAGCGCATGGCTACTAGGTCCTCCATATCAGCAGAAGAAATACAAAGGTATTGGCTGTGCTTCTTGAGAACAGGCAGTTAAACTCTTCTTCCTATTGATTCCAGAGGGAACTGCAGTAACCCAGTTGTCCAAGGTGAAGACTCCAAACGCTGTTGTCTCTCTCTTGGCTTAAAAAAAATTAATAAAATAAATCTTTTATCAAAACTATTTCCACAGCTCTTCATCTGCTGCTGACAGAATGGTAGCAGTCTTCTACTGAAATGGAGCTACTTCCAATTTGCTGCAGTCGTTTCTACAAGATCTTTAGAAAAGGAGTTTGGTACAGGAAGAGAGCGTGTTTTGAGTTACAGCGTCAAAGGCTGAGAGGAATGTTTTTCTTTTACAGTTGAAGATGTACACCTAGTAATCTTAATACACCTAGTAATCTTAATACACGAACTCTGTTCAGATTATAAAGGATGCTCCCTTTTCAGATGCCTCCCACATTTGTCTGAGCACCTCTTGCTTTCATTTTTCTACCCTTCCATGGCAATTCTCCCTTCTGTGAAGAGGTTATTTGAGATTCTTTATTGGATGGACCTTTTCTGCCCATTGATCTCATTTAACAGGAGTTTCATTCCTTGTACTTAGTATGTATCGATGCACATCACATTTACATCTGGTTCATTTGGGCTGGAAAGGAGCTGCATCATGGCAGAAATGATTTAGCTCTACGTATATCATCCCTAATAGGGCAGTGTCAAATACAGCCTTGAATAGCATCATTGGTAGCAGTTCCATAACCAGCCTCGACAGCTTGTTCCAGTGCTTAAATAGCTATACATTTGTAAAGGTATTTCTTAATATTTTCCTTGCTGTGGTTTATGCCTATAATTTCAGAGTCTGTCTGGCCAGACCGTGGAGTGTAATTTTTCATAGCATCTACTTCTAGGATATTTTATATGTGGGGCCATTCTTACTTCAGCGTGGATATAATTTTGTACCACTTTTTTTTCCTGGATATTTTACAGCTGCTCATATTTTCTTGCAAACTCTGTGATGGCTTCTGATCTCTGCTGGAGCATTGTGGGTCTGTGGGAAAGAGCAGAAATGGGACAGGCTGAGCGTCAGAAGGATATGTACTGTGCTGTTTGGTGTGTGGAGGAAAAATGAAATTCTACATTGTCCTTTCTTCCCTGCTGAGCAGGAAGGGTGGGCTCTGCTGCCTGAAGGAGCAGTGAGTGAGCCTGTGCTCTGCCAAGCACGCTGTCTGCTCTCCATAGGTATGTAGGGAAGCACAAAGTTGTGCCTCTGATTTTTAAGTGAAAACAAAAGGCAGCAAGAGCACTGACCTTCTCCAGAAATATCTTCTATGCACAGTCAGCCCCTGGAACTCACTGTTGCAAGGTACAGCTGTGGTCCAGATTCAACCTGATGCAGGAAGGACTGGAATGTCGCACAGCTGGCGACAGAATCTTTGTTACTGCGAATAATAATGCAGCACTTGAACTTGGTGGTGAGGAGGAACTATAAAAATTGACAACCAGGTTCAAAAGCCCAGTTCAAAACCAGCCACAGTGAAAAAACTTCCCATAGCTGCTCTCATCTGTCTGATCATTGTCCTGTGAAGAATCAGGAGCAGGACACAGAACAGGATGGGCCATCTGCCAACATATGGAATTGCCATTTGCCTGTTACATTCACCTGCAGTGTAAAGAAATTGAACAGAATCAAGAGCTTGAAATGTCTACTGCAAACACACATAAAAAAAAACTTGGTTCAGATTTGTATCGTGTATATATTTTTCACTGAGCAGTCACTGATTAGACAAGACTTTAATAACTCAGTTCCTTCCATTTCTGATCATTATTTTCACCCAACTTTTTTCCCACCGAGTGACTTCTTGTCTCTGGTTGGATCACTGCTTAGGGCATGCACTGAATCCTGAAGACACACTGCTCCAGGCTCATTCTTCTGTGACCATGACCAAACAACAGGAGCAGCTGATGTCATCCAGCAGCTATCTGCTGTATCATCAGCATGACTCGGTGTTAGTGGCCTTCAGGCTGGGTAGATGGGACTCTCCCCCTGCTCATCGTGCTGTGTGCTGAGTCAGGCAGTGTCCTACCCACACTCCTGGGAGGAGGTACCGGTGGTGGCTGTCAGCGTGGGACTGCTTGTGGTACCAAGTGGATGAGACAAAAGCCTCAAGTTTTGCAGTTCTGGTTCACTAGAAATGCCCTTTAATTGTTGTTCTGCCAGAATGGACATGCTGTCATCAGTGCCTTGGCCGAATTTCAGCACGAATAGCTGCATTTTCACTTCTTTACATTCCCCTTGCTGTGCAGGCTGGGTCCAGTAGTGGTGAGCACCGCCAGGCTCACGGCACCATGCAGGTGGTGCTCCGTGCAGCACTGCCAGCAGCTGCCACATTCACCCAGACAGGGCTGTGTTTCACTGGAGAATGCACCGAGCACATTCTGTGTCTTGGCAGTATCTGAATCAGTCTTCCCTGAGAATAGGTAGCTGCGTCCTGGCACACGGTCATTGCACTGTCCTGCAGACAGCTGCAGTATTTCAGCAGTCGGGAATCCTGTGCTCAGATTCTGCTCCTAAAGCCCAACGCACAGATGCATCTCCTTACAGCTTGGTATGCATGTGGACAAACCCAACCTACACTTCCCAACCCCCCTTCAAACGCTGAGATGTTAAATGCTGTATCTCAGCTTGGCATTTAAACTCGATTGCAGTGTATGGAGAACATTATTTTGCTAGCACAGCCACAATTAGTACTGTATCATTTGATGAACTCCACATCAGTTTGGGAACCCTAGGTGCACCCTCCTAGAGGGAGCACTTGCACTGCTTTATGAGGAGCACCGAAGAGCAGATTGCTACAAGCCCTCCCAAACCCCAGCAGGTGAATTTTTCTCTGCTTCTTTATGTTTCTCATTGATAATTTTATTATTACTTTGGAGAAACTATTATCCTTGAGGGAGAGTGCAGAGTTACAGGAGGAGAATGCAGAGGGGTGTTGTGCATACCGAGTGCAGAGTGCTGAAACCTTTTGTCCTGCCACAGTAACATTTAAAACAATCTGGCATGGAGTTTTCAGCTGAGGCGATTTAAAACTGAAAGCAGTCTGAGAGCCCTGGGGGCAAAAAGGCTTTGTGTGCTTAGAGTAGATACCACAGCAAAAAAGAGCAAAACCATTCCAGTGCAGACCCTTCTTGTGGGCGCAGCTGAAAGAAAAGACCCCAGAAGAGAACTGCTAGCTGAAAGCACTGCCAGAAAGTGTGGTGTTGGGGCTGACGAGATGATATCAGACAAAAACAGAGTGATTGCCCCTTGCAGCACACTGCCAGGCAGCCTCAGGGTACAGCTTTGAGGATCAAGAGCGGCTGGGCTGACCTAGTCCTTGTTTCTGTGCCTTCTGCAGTCCCTTCTCTGGGCTTCTGGGGTCTCTCCCACCAGAGTTAAGCAGCAGTGAGAACCATTAGCCAGCTTTTGAATGAATGAGAATGGCAGGATAATGAGGGAGAGAAGGCTTGAGTACATGTGCTATCTCTCCCATAGGTGAAGTCAAACTCCGAACAATGCAACCAATGCAGCAAGTCTCAAAAGATCTCTCTTGAGTGGCCTCTAATATACTTATTCTTTCCCTGAGGGAAAAGTAATAGAATCTCTTTTGAGACTATTAAAAAAAAAAAAGAAAGTAGAAAGATGCTATGATTAAAAATCTCTTCTCCTCTGCCACAGTTTCTGAAATTGGTTGGGAGGTACAAAGGTAATGGATGTTCAGGGAGAGACAACCAAACCCAGATGCATACACCCACATAAGACACCAGACAAAAAGACAGAGGCAAAAAAATTAGTCCCCTTTCCAGAAATGCAGTATCAAAGTACCACCACCATCAAAGTATAACGGTATATGCCACACGCAGCCATGATTCAGCTTTCACATCAATGAAACCATTAAACTTTGTCCACCTGAGACTTCTGCTTACAAGTTTTGTCAGCTTTGAGAATGTTTTTACTGTTTTGGGAGACCTCATCTTGGCTTTTGTGGCCTCTTTCAACAATCCCTTCGTATCACTTCCCAGGGACCTGATGCTGTTACCAAACACGCATCAAACAGTGCATTTCTTACCAAGCTAGAAAGCTTTTCACTAGTAATCAACTTTTCTTTGGCCTTATTCAAAGTTTTTTTAGAAACATTGGAATCTCTTTAGTTTCATTAGTGCCTAACACAACTTCTTGCCTTTTACAGAAACACAGTGCAAGTTTATTTCATTCTTAGAGACCGTTGCTCGACCTGACATTAACATGGAAAAATGAAAGTATCACAGAGACAGTAAAAAAATGTAGATTTTTTTACTTACATTTCACATTCTTCCATGACTTTTGTCTTAATGGCATTTGTGACTGGGTCACTGACCCGCTGACCACTTGAATAAAACAGAAGTTTCTTATCAACAAAGTTACTCTGCATTTGTTAGGGATGATTTTATAATGCTCCCATGGAGATGACTTGTTCTAACCTTCCATGACAAAACAAATAAGACATGTCTCAAGATGATAAATTTTTGTCTAATACTCCTCTATCAAGTTTGATATGTGGCATAATGAGTGAAATTCATGGGCAGCTCTAGCTCACTGAATCCAGCTTCTGGTGACCAGAAAACCTTCATCTTACAATGTCATCTTAGATCTATTGCTCAGAGAATGAATACCATCCCAGATAATTTCAGTCTTCCAAAATTTGAGCATCTGCTCTGAAGTCAAGGGCCATTTCTTCTGTCATGAGGACATAGAATCTAAGAACGACTCTGTCAGGCCAGGCCACGGACCCGTCTCATTGAACATCCTACTTCTGGCAATGGCTGGTAACTCTCGAAAACACAGCAAGGCAGAGCAGGCACGCAGTTCCCAGACTATTCCTCTGCTTTGAGGAACCACAGTTAATAACTCTGCAGCTGGCAGTTCTCAGCCTTGGATTTTGTCACATTTTTTGCTGTGTAAACTTGTGACATCCACAGGTTCATCTTAGCTCTGAGAAGCGTTAGGTTTTTCAGCTTGTTATTTCAGTGGTTATGGCCACTGATTACATGAGTTCCTGTGCTGGATGATGTTTCAGACATTTCTTCCATAAAGATCTTCTCTGTATTATTCATGATTTTATAACCCTCTCGTCCTCCAGCGATGAAGTGCCCTCAGCTTAAATATGTCATGTGAGAACACTATATATGGGTTTGAAATTTTAATAAAGGCAGAATCCAAGTTCTCTGAAAACTCCTTGAAAAGTTAAACCCAAATATTTTTAGGAATATGAAGTTCATAAAGAAATGTTACTGTCTTGAAGACTTAACTGCTTAGAGAAAAATAAATCTGCTCAAAGCCATAGTGCCAAGATTATGCACAAAGTTTGGTGTCCAACACAGAGAATTATCATTTTCTCTCTTAGAATTTGAAAAAAAATAATTCAGAATAAATATATATGAAATATAATACATGATTTCATAAACATACTGTCAATGTAATCTAGAAATGCATCTGTAGCATAAGTAGCTCCAACTTAAAACATAGTTGCTATCTACAGATCCAAAGGCACCACGAACTATCATCACAAAGCAATTGTGAGAACTGGTGAGGTGGAGGTCACCCTCTTCTCCCACATAACTACTGATAGAATGAGAAAGAATGGCCTCAAGTTGCACCAGGAAAGGTTCACGTTGGATATTAGGAAAAAATTACTTCTTCTCCCAAAGGTTGGTCAAGAGCTGGAACGGGCTGCCCAGGGAGGTGGTGGAATCACCATCACTGGTGGAGTTCAAGGAATATGTAGATGTTGTACTGAGGGATGTGGTTTAGTGGGAAATATTGTTGGTAGGCAGACAGTTGGATTGGATGACCTTGATGGTCTTTTCCAGCCTTGGTGATTCTGTGATTGTATGATTCTCCCTAGGATTTTAGCAGGGTTTGGTAGTCCCTGATAAGGTCTGTAGTCAATCCAAACTGACTCTTGTTATAGGTACCTGAATTAGCATGAAATTACTGAGACTTAGTTGAGCTTCATCACAGAATCACACATCACAGAATCACAGGGGTTGGAAGGGACCTCAAGAGATCATTGAGCCCAATCCTTGCTAGAGCAGCTCCCTGCAGCAGAAAGAAAAGGTGGGTGTCCAAACGGGTCTTGGCGATCTTCACAGAAGGAGACTCCACCACTGCTCCAGGCACTCTGCCAGTGCTCCGTTACCATTACTGCAGAAAAAAGAATGTCAAAAAGAATACAGTTTGTCCAAGTGTAAGAAAATCGGATTTTCCTGGGGAAAAAAATAAGTTATCTGTTTCCAGTTTTCGTAAGTTCTTTGCATTCTACTCTAAATCCCTTATTTTCCTTTTTTTTTTTTTTTTCTTTCTCCTCCAATGGTAGAAAAAGAAAATAAAGACAAAGTGAAAGAAAATATAATCAGCGTATGAGGAAAAGAAGAATTAAAACTTCCAGGAGTTCTTTTTTTTCTTTTTCAACTGCAAAATTACAGGAAAGAAAGTGACACATCTAATTTATAAAAGATTTCATTTTAAATAATCCAACAATTTCATCTCCTAAAATCTTAATATGAAATAGAACAATGGGAATAGCGAGTTTCAATCCAAGAATTACCTGGAAAAATCAGTAAACGCTATGACATAGAATGGGTTTGTAAATGGTGCAAATATTACTCCCATGGTATTACTGAAAATTGGCCTTATCAGGTAAACCTCATTTTTTGCAGAAATGAATCTAACACTTTACATATGAAAAGAAACGGCACTGCTTTAGTATCCTCAAATAATGGCAATTTGATTTATTCTGCACATCTTTTTGATACGTTCGTGAGCTTGTACTTTATTAAATCACCGTAGCTTCTATTAAATGTAATCATTAAATATTAATTTATAATTATGCACTCTTCCTCCCATGAAGACATTGTTAATCAGGCCAAAAGGGATTTCTTTTATGCTATTCAATACCGTCCTCATGTTCTGGAGTGCAAAGGAAATCAATAGCAGCAGCATTCTCAGATAAGGCAAGTTTTGGCAGAGACAAATAATGAGAACGCATTGCAAGAACATCATCAGGCACGTCCCTTTTTGCTGACATATGCTTCATCACAGCTGAGTGCTGAACGCTGCGTCGAGAAACAAAGATGGCATTCACATCTGAAAGATGAGGAATTACATCCCCAGAAGCAAAACCAATGGGATCTTGGCAGAGATGCACTGAGTGGGAATTCCCAGCGTGCTGCTGTTGTCAGCGCAGGAGACTGACACTGCAGACCCGTTAGAGGAGGCAGAGGAAGGTGGCAGCAGTTCAGTGAGCAGTGTTAGCAAGATGCTAATGGGCATTCTGGTTTTGATTCACTTGATCACGTGTAGGTTCGTGTTGTGTGCAATATCTGTTTGCTGAGCTGGTCTCCACAGACTCCTTTAAGCCAGCGGTGAGAATGTGAGATTTTGTGGCAGTGTTTATTGCTTCCTTGGTTATGTACCAAAACCAGACTGGGTCGCTGGAGTCTGCCACTGAATGAAGTGATTCTTATGTCTTCCTCCTACTTCTATGATCCCACTGGACTCGTTTTTATGTTTTTGCTAACACACTTGTATACCTCTGTGCTTTCTCCAGTGGTCTGCAGCTCCCCATTGCACTCCATTTTACCTAATGTAGTGCCCTTCCATATCCAAGACACTTTTTCTTTCTTCTCTTGGTTATCCCAAGCACGGTTCCCTCTGGCTCCAGGTCTGCATTCCTTGTACTGGCAGTAGGTGAGCTCTTTGCAGAACAGGGTCCGCAGTGCCAGGCTGTGCCTACACAGCCACTTCTCAAAGTCTTTGTTGTCACAGCAAGGCTGTTTCCATATCCTACAGCATTCTTTTAGCATCGTGTTTATCTATCCCCAGGTGACATACAGCCATCTATAAGTGGCTGTGGTTTACCATAAACAAAAGTTAAGCAAATCAGCCATAGACCTGTGTCACAGCTATGTGAGGCACAGCCCAGCTGGGGAAATGTAAAGGAAAGTTAGGGCAGGTTAATGCTGACATGTCCTGGGAGTGGCAAACTGGTGAAAGGCTGTGGATGGTTTCAAGCAGTGACAATATTGCACTTCACAGGGCTGTATGGTCACAGTGAGAAAGAGCTTTTAGCATTTGTCTGGAGCAGGTGGGTCCGACACGCCAAGCCACAGGCTGGAAGCTGCAGGGAAGCCAGTTCATGCCAGAAGAAGGGTGCTGTGCATCTTTAGGGGCAAGCAGTGCCTCAACTACCAATTCTGATACAAAAATGATAGGATGCAGTTCTTTGCCATAATAGATTTACCTGGTTTTACCCGAAACCTATGAAGTTTCAGTTATAGAAGAGCAGCAATTTTGTCTTCTATCTGTGTAATAAATCACTGTCTTGCTTACATTCATCCCAAATTTTCATCTTCTTAACTATTCCTAATTTATAGGTGCCTTTAGGGAACTTGGGATAATTGTCTTGACTCATCAGACTGCTGCAAGTATTCCTGCAGAGTGTCCTTATGTTTGTATTGCTGTGTTAGGTACTTTCCATCTTGCAAGACATTTATAAGAAAAACTTTGTTACTTAGCAGTATTTTTAAGGACTGTCCCTTACAACCAACTTAATGAAAAGCCAAAATCACTCCTAAAACATATCTTCCTAATACAGCCATTTTGGTGAGCCCAAGCTCCAACTGGATATAAACAGAGGTTTCTAAGCTCTTTATTTTATTGTCGTCCTGGTGGGGTTTTTTTCTAGTTTTTCATCTTTTCAACACAGCTGTGATTCTGACCTGGAGAGCTCTGCTAGGCCTACACGTCTTTGTACTCACTGCGGTCCATCACCCCCAGAAGTACTGGAAGGATATCATCATTCACGTGGCTCACATTTTGTGAGTTCCTATAATGGCAGCAATGCGTGAGGTGGTACCTCACAGGGACTCTCTCAAATCAAGGCATACTGCATCTCTTACATTTGCATCTAGTTCCCAATTACTGCCTTACTGTTCCTCTTTCACAAACCCATCCAGTGGTAACCAGTTTGTGCTTTGGGTGGAGCCTCAGCAAAGAGCCCATGAAGTGCTCATAAACCCATTAAATTATGTGTTGCCTCTCAGCAAAGAGATTGATTTCACCTAGTTCCCTTATCAGGTATCTTGTTACTGATAGTCCCATGTAATGCTTCTCTTCCTTTTGGTCTAGACATTAAGGCTAGTTTCAGTGGTAAGTAATTGCTGCTCTCTGTCTCTTCAGATGAACATCATGATTAGTTTTTCACCCCCTTGGTCCTTTGACAACTCTTTTTGCTTCTTTGCAATGAAAACTGACAGCAATTCCTGGAAGACTGGTCACAGCCATAATTCATAGAATCATCAAATCTTAGAGTTGGAAGGGACCCCTGAGGGTCAGCTCATCCAAATCCCTGCATTGCACAGGGACACCACAGCTAGGTCAGGTTGTCCAGGGCTTGATCCAGCCTCACCTGTACAGGACAGTGTATCCACCACATCTCTAGGCAACGTGTTCCAGTGCCTCACTGCCCTCACTGTAAAAGACTCTTTCCTTATATCCAAACTAAACCTCCTAAAGAGTCTGTCCCCTCCTTGCCTGTAGCTCCTCTATAGATACTGACAAACTGCTCCCAAGTCACCTTGCAGTGTTCTCCAGGCTGCACAGTCCCAGTTCTCTCAGCCTGTCCTCATAGGACAGGTGTTCCATCCCTTGGATCATTTATGTGGTTGATACACTCCAACAGCTCCATGTCCCTCCTGTGCTGAGGACTCCACATCTGGATGCTGCACTCCAGGTGAGGGCTCACCAGCACAGAGCAGAGGGGCAGATCCCCTCCCTCTCTCTGCTGGCCGTGCTGCTTTTGATGTAGCCCAGGATTCAGCTGGCTTTCTGGGCTGCAAGGGCACAGTGCTGGCCCACGTCCTGCTTCCCATTCACCAATTGCTCTTCACAATGGTACATTAGATGGGAAGGCTGAGTATTTGGGCCTCATGGTCTGCAGTGATGGAAGGATGGTAGGAGTTAAAATTCAGGTGCCTGATCTGAGCTGCAGCACGTGCTTCTTAACACATTGGCTTCCTCAAATCATAGCTGGATATTTCATTTCCAGCTTTACAGACTAAAGCAGTACCCAAATCACTTGGAGCCTAGCTCCTTCTGGGTTCTAGACTCCAGAAGTGCAGCATTGCACAAAATATGCAATATAATTCACAGCTGAGGTATTACTGCATCCTATATTTTGTTCTTCAGATTCATCTAATGCACTTTGCTTCCATGCTGTTTTTACCTCCTCACCGCCATGCTTCCCATGCTCCATGTAGTTCATCAGATGTTCTTCTTTCAGCCTCTCTTCCCACAGTCCTTCATGCCCTTGTCTGTTCAGCATCCAGCTCTGGTCTGTTTGACTCCTATTTACATTAAGTGTATAACTTGTGACCACAGTCTACATCTAACCACTCTGGAGAGCTATCTCCTCTTTGGTTCCTAAACAACTCAGTATAACCATCTTTCATGACCACCTCAGAGGCAGCATCCTTGTAAACCATGCCAACACACTTGTATGGAAGTGCTGCATGTGCTGATAACTACTCAGCAAAGTGACTTTGTCAAACTATAATCCATAGTTTCCTTGTGGCCTCCTCATGTTTGAGAACTGTTCTTTAAATGGTCAGACATAACAATCTTCTGACAACAGCTGAGTCCTCGTATTCTCTGCACAGAGCAGCAGGGGACTCAAGCAGCAAGTAAAGAGAGAAGGGGAATTTTTCTTTTTTATGTAGATTATATATATTTTTATATAGATTATATGCATGCACACCAAAAAATATACACATGGTGTTTCAGAGAAGGGATTTCTCCACTGTCAGCATTACCCTTCCCCCTCTCCCATAACCTTCTCAATTAATCTATGTGAAAATTACAGATATCAAGCCCTTCTCTCCAAACCTTCTCTCTATGATTTCATAATACCAGTTTTTCGAACTCTCTGGAATTACCTCAGAAATTAGTTTGTCTGGGATAGCTTGGAACAGCTGTGCTTTTGGCTTCTGCTTTTATTACTTCTGAGCTCATAGCACAGTGCTGGAGTGTGAGATCCATTCCAAACACTCAGGACCCTGCAATACAAACTCACTCCAGAGGCTGAGATGTTGAAGCAGAAAAGTTTGGCCAAAGTAACAGAGCAGACCTGGCTCTGGAAGGTTGATACGGCCTCTTGTGTCCTCCTTGTGTTCTGTATTTGGAGCATGTCACTCTTCTGCTATAAAACAAGGGTGGGAGGACAGATGTCTCTTTGGCCAAGGCTTGCCATCACCACAAAGAAATAAAGGACAGCAAAACACTCAGACTATTTTCTAATCTGATGCTTGTGAGTGAAGCATTCTGGCTCACAAGAGAGCAGGAGCACCTGGAGTGTATTGGAGTTGGGTCACCAGCTGCCTGGTAAAAGGGGCAGCTTGCTGCGAAGGTGAAGGCGTGTTGTATCACACAGGTATTGCTGTTTGCTTCATGTTTTGACCATGAGCCATCACCAAAACTCTGCCAAGTGGGCTGAGGCAGTCTCTCTAATACTGTATATGTCTATGCTATGCTTCTGGCACCTTCATTCAAGTACAAGTTAGTATTTAAGATGCAAGAGAGTAGAGATGGGAAGGTGCTTGCTCAACTGTTGATCTGCACTAAGGTATATCCTCCAGCAGGACATACAGACATCTAGAAGTCACCACATTCTTTTAGAAGAGCCGTCATGACGTTGGGAAGACCAGAGACTTACTGGAAATACATCTTAAAGGAGAAAATCTTTATTGCTCAATGAGAAGATAAATGAAAAGCCATATGTCAGTCATGGCACCAGCAGCATTGCTATGGGCATCAGCTTTATGAGATATAGCAGCAGGAGCAGCAAATAATAGCAATAATCCCCAGCTGATATCAGCATTCTTCTGTTCAAGGATCTAGCTGAAGTCACAGCATAATTAACCTTGACTGGAGTATGAGATCAGCAATGTCCTGAGGAGCTTCACACAGTATACATTTGATATATACCAGGAATGTTGTGTTATAGGAATAAGATCTGTTAAAAGTGAGACGTAAGGCCTAAGCACCAGCCTGTAAGGGAAAGTCTTTGCATCTCAGAAGTGCATCTTTCCAAAGCCATAGGCAAGATGAGGCTCAACGGCACGCTGCCATGGTTACCCAAGAACTGTTGGTTTGACATACTCTTCAGTCCTTGCTTTCATACCAGAATAGCAAACACTGCCTCCCAGAAGACCCCAGCAGGCAGTTTGTGAGGCCGTTTCTGGGTTGCACAGCTATTTTATGGAGTGGCCCATATTCTTTTTCTCAGCAGCTTCCAGTCAGTCCGGGACAGAGCAGCCACGGCTGCGGGGCTGTTGATAAGGCATTATCTCATTTAGCCCTCCAGAACTGCAATGTATTTAGGTAAGCAGAAGCTCTGCACTCACTACTTAAATATGGATTAATTAAAACCATATTTTGTCCTTTAAACATGTTTGATTGAGCAGCTAAGGAGGTTAACCTCAGAACATTTCTGAACATAGAGTTTTCAATCTAAGAATAGAACCTGGAATAGAAGAAGTACAAGTACCTTCCGCCGAGAGCATCTTCCTGCACAGCAGTGGAAGATTTGTCTGATATGGAGAGAGTGTGGAGATAAATAATTTAGGTGAGAGGGCGTCAGTCAGTGGGAAATCTCTGCTGGTGAAGAGATTTGTGAGGCCCAGGGGAAGGGAATATTAAAAAAGAACAACACCCAGAAAGAAACATTCTCACTCTAAGTCTTTTATCTATTCCAGGGAAGTTTGAACGACTTAAGTTCCTTCTCTGTGTCAGTTAAAATATTTTTAATATCTTCCTACGTGATCAATTTCTATTCTAAAGGAAGAAAAGTGCTATATTTTCAGAAATAACTGCTGTAATTACACTGTAGCACTGATGAGAACGTAGCACGTCCTCACTGCCGTTAAGTTTGAGGTATTTTCATGTCCAAGTTCTGCATAACTGACAGTTCATCTGCGTGATGTAATTATTGCCTTTTTTTCCTCTGTTCCTTTTGCACTTAATAAGCAGTTTGTGGTAAAACAGCATTTTAGCCTGAAATATAATTATACAGAGGCAACTTGACAATTGCAGCACAGCTGAAATACTGTTACCCTCCACAAGCATTGTTCGGACAACGCAGTGTAGAGCTGCGTGTGTCCTTGGTAACGTTTGAAGTGACTGGGTGCTACAGGAGCCAGGCCTGGAAGGGGTGGAGCAGAGGTGAGTTAAAGACATCCACAGGTTTCCCATCTGTTGGCATGTCAGGTCCATGGAAGGTTGCACACTCAAAAGCTGCAATTCACTCATCCTCGTTAGCTTTAAATAGAACAGTTAAAAATACAGATTAGAGTACAGCGTATGGCCTCTCGGCTCACTTGAGTATTTAATACAATTTAATCCTTCGCTTTCTGTCCTTACAACATACCCTTAACTTCAATTTAATAGGAACAAACTGAAGGTAAGAAAAAATTGGCACACGAATTCAAATGCTAGTCTGATAATTAATGAACTGCTCTAGCAGCACTGCTCTCTATTTTGAGCTGGGTGAAATAAAGAGGCTAGGGGGATTCTTTAATAGCAGTAAACATGGAACTCTTAATTCCTTTTTATGCTCTGTGATCACATACAAAAGATCTAATAAAAATAATTGCTTTAGATGTCCTATTTTTGGAGAAATGCATAGCTAGTATTAAGGAAGACTCTTATTGCACTGATTTATCTATTAATGAAGCAAAACCTAGTTAATTACCTAATTTGCATGATGTTTTGTATCCATATAGAAGCTGGTATGAGTATTGAGTGACTTTGCATCATTCCATTTATAATAAGGCAATGAAATCACCTAAGCTGACTGCAGATAAAAACTTCAGGTGCTCTTCTCCTGTTGGACTGAGAGTTTGAACATCAAAGCGGAGGTCAACAAGCCTTTGGGCTGGGGAGGGCAGTTCCTCGAGCCCTCACTGCAAAGTTCCTGCAGTGAACTTGAGGTTCTGTTGGATATCAGGAGTAATTTCTTCTCAGAAGGAGCAGTGGGGCAGTGACACAGCTGCTCACGGAGTGGTGGGGTCACTGTCCCCAGAGGGGTCCCAGGACTGCTGATATGTGGCACTGGGGGGTGAGGGCACTGGATCTTGGAGGTGTTTTTCCAGCAGTAATGACTCTATGTCTCTGTACTGGACATTACCAGAGCTGCACTCCAGTAACGCACTTAAGGCCCCAAATTATTATCCCATGGCCAACAGTGGAAGCAGCAAAGACACTGCAGCTCATAGCTTCCCATCTCTCACCATGTTCCCTCTCTGCTTTGCTGCAGCACTGCTCTGATACAGCTCCCAGAACAGACAGTCAAAGCCAGCTCAGTATTAACACGGTCTGTGGATGCTTTTCCCTCCTTTTTCCATTGTGCTTTCTGTGTTCTGTGGTGCTCCTTCCCAGCCCTCCTTTGCCTCTCACAATGAGTGCCTCTTTGCAATCCACCGATCCTCCTGTCAGTGTGTGATTTGAGTTTTCTCACCTCATGTCTCTATTAGGAGAGAGTTAAGACATAACCCTCTATGGGAAAAAAAGACTGCACAATTTTACGTGAATAATTGCCAAGTCCTGTGCAGCAGAGGGGCTGATTTGCCATACATCTTTCCTAGCAAGAGCTGTGTGAAAGCAAGGCAGCAGGCTGAGGCACTTCCCCAGCCCAGGGGGTGCTTCCTGCTGCCCTGAGGTGGAAGTCAGAAACAGGTTTGGAAATCCTTCTTTGATGTTCTCCTCTCTCTGTGCTGATACGAGAGAGCCAAGGCAGCCAATTCAGTTTAAATACAAAAGCTGTACATGGCTAAATTTAGGAGACATTAACTTCATCCTTATGGTCTTCTGAAAAACCTACAAGCTCTGTGCAAGTGCAGAAACGGCACCATTAAATAGGAAAACTCATGATACACACTGGGTCTTAAAATGCAGACTTCTGCCATTGCAGAAATGTGGGGATTTGGCAGGAAAGAGCTCTCTGAAGAACAGTCCATAGTCTTCCAATGTCTGCTGCTTCAAGTAACAGCTATAACACATGAGATATTTAATACTGGGAAGAGGGCAGACTCATCACTAGAGATAAATTACTTGTCCTGGAGACTCAGCTACAGCATAAAAGTAACAACCGGATAAAAAATATTGTCCTAATTACGCTGGGTCGTATATTGAAATATGGTAATTTGGGTGCTGAGTCACCAACAGTGCTGAGGAAAACGTTTATGTTAGAAAACAAAATTGTGAAGTCTGTGGTTTCTGTTTTTAAAGCCGAAACTGGGAATAAGACGAACAAAATGACACTGGATTTTGATTTAATCATCACAGTTATGCTCAATTTACCTTCTGAAGGGAACCTCCGTTAGCAGGGGTTGGACTCAGTGATCTCTAGAGGTCCCTTCCAAACCCTACAATCCTGTGATTCTGTGCGACTTTAATACACTTTTTTGTTTATACACTTGAAATTTATTCAGTTGATTAATTTTTGTGTCTAAGATGAGTTTAAAATACTTACATGACATTGAAGTTTGAAGAGCCGTTCAAGCTCCTTATTAGCCAGGGCAGACTGGGCCCAGCAGATAGTGCTGGATGCCTACACAAAAGTACAAATGTATATCATAGCTATGCAGAAATTAGGCACATCTCTTCAATTAGTTTTCTAGACCCATCTGATAGTTGCTGGAGACAAGCAGCTATCTCAGAAGGTGATAAATTCTACCTATTTTACTTCATGGTGTGGTCTCATGCCTGTCGTTCTCTGTTGATCATAAATGGAGCTTGGCAGCTTGCTCAGACATGATACATAACTTTCAGATTGCTAAAGTTAGTGAGATGAATCCCACCTGTGCAGTAGATTATCTTTTGTGTGCTCACAAACTTAAAAGTGGCAATGGCAGGCAAAGGGAATATTCTTACTCCTGACACTCTGTTGCACTCCATTCAAAGTCAGGGGTGATCTGTTTGAGCTAATGCTGAAGGGGAAATATGAAGAAACAAGTTTCCAAGACATTTACATTTCTTGTTTGTTGGACATGAGACATAAATGCCATTAGAAGACAATATCAATCTGAATGAGCTCGTAAAAGCCATATTTCAACACCAATAGAAGTCAGTAGAAATCCTGTTAACTTCAGTGAGTATTTGTGTCAGTACAGCGGTCATTCAGGGAAATATATCTGCTTATGAAAGTATTTATTACTGATTTTAAGTAAGATGAAACAGTCCTTAAGAATGTGTTCAGCACATATTTAATTGATGTTCTCAACTAAGCTCTTTACAGTGACACTAGAGAGCAGAGCAGAAAAGTTATTATAGAATACTAAGGACATGCCTGGACTGCTCACCCCATCTTACTTTTACACCCATGGGGAGAAGGAGGCAGCTCCAAGAGGAGCAAGTGGTCTTCATATGTTCCTGGCAGATGGGTCACCTGCTGTCCTTTTGTTGCAAAGTACAAGACTGTCCTATGCTTGGACATCTCCCCCAGATGTGAGGGCAGAGGAGCACCAGCTCCAGTGCTTGGAATAATATCCATACATCATACCCATCTGACCATGCTTTCTTATTTGGAAGAAGAAATCTTCCTCATTATTTTTTTACCTGTGCTTCTTTTCTCGGCTTTTACTTTGATATGTACTGGCAGCATAACCAGGTACCTAACATCTACTGTTATCTCTGTCTTTTCTGAATGTAATGTGAGATTTATGTAGGACTCATGTTCATGAGGTAACCCTCTCATGCCACGCCAAGTTAACCAGGTTACCAGTCATTCATAAGAGGCAAAAAAACTTCCAAGTACAGGCTTGAAAAGTATGAGGCTTCATTGTGCCTTTGTTTCCCTGGCACTGTGTGAAGAAGGCAAATGTCATCTGATAACACAAAAAGAAAACAAGATGATAAAAGTCTCAGCTCAACTGCAATGTCAATTGCGAACTTTCATTCTTTTCTAAATGCCTTAGGCCAAAAATTATGGGCATTTTCAAGATTCCAATCTGAATTGCTTTGCTGCCAGAAATATAATGAAATAGGGATAGATCATGACAAGAACTTAACCCAACAGATTTCAGCATTTTCCTTACCAAAATTATCATAACATAGAAAACATAACACTAAGCTAGGGACCAAAATTCTGCAGCAAGCTTTGGTGTTCTTCCTATTTTCATTTCTGATGCTCTTGAGGAATGAAGTTAAAATTTCCAGTTTGATTGGGATAAAATTTCCATCTTAAAGTAGTATACAAATGAGCTTGCATAAGTCACTCTCAGCCTGATGAAGCTCACAAAGAGCAGAGCTCTGCTGTTTTACCCAAGCATTTTCCACTGCATGTTACTTTCAGCCCTGGGTAATGTGTCTGTGGAGCCCACTGCTTCACACAGCACATATGTCACAGCTCTATGCCCATATTGGAATCACTAATTAACATCAGTGAGTGTCAGTTGCTACTGCAGTGCTGGAAAGTGCTGGGAAGCTGTGCAGAAAACAGAGGTAGTAGAAAAAAATGCCCATTTCATAATCTAATAAGAAATATACGGGTGATTCAGGAGGCTTACTTTCTATAAAATCTGCTGCTGCTCTCTGCTCCTCACCTCTCTCTATTTTTTGGTACAGACATATTTCTCTGACATCTTGAAAACACTGCAGAAGTCACCTCTAGGAATGACGGTTCACACTTTACTATTCCTAAACTCTCTTTGAGTTTAAAATGCAATTCCTCTCTAATTACCATGAAGTCAGTACACTTAATGCAACTAGATGTCAAAAATTGAAACTCCCTGGTGGTATTTAGTGACTTCTTCCAATGAGGTTGGAAAAAGAACTTGAAATAGAAGTATATAAATATATTATTGTATTTCTAAGGATAGAATTTAAAAGTCATTTCCTGTTTGTGAGTGCCTTGTTCAGTTGATACCCCATCCCTGGAGACATTCAAGGCAAGGCTGGATCAGGCCCTGGGGAACCTGGTCTAGCTGTGCATTCCCTTTGCATTTCAGGGAATTGGACTAGGTGGCCCTCAAAGGTCCCTTCCAACTCCAAGGATTTGATGATTCTGTGATTCTATACTTTATACAGCTGAATCTGAAGTCTGATAAAGTAGGATCAGATTATCTGAGCTGATAAAAGCAGTAGAATGTCATAATCTGGGCAGATTATGTTGAAGTACCTGAGTACCTGCTGCAATGGTGGAGTACACACTAAAACAGGTGGGAGAGCTTTATTTTAGGCAAAGAGTTGAACTGGATGATCTCCGAGGTCTCTTCCAACCTTGGTGCTTGTATGAGTTTATGATGTATGATTTTAAGGTTGCTGAGAGTTCAGGTTTTTGTGAAGGTTTTATTGCCATATTGCTTTGGTGCATTCTGCATAAGGAAAAGCAGCTGACATTGGAACTCTTCAAGCAAAACTCTTTGTAGAACAGAATGACAAAGGAGACCACTGTGACTGTTTGTTGTAACCACCTGTCTAGGACCAACAGTACAACTTGCAACTGTTGAGCCTAAGGAATAAAGCCCTTTTCTTCCTTCTGCTGATATTTACCTTGACTCCAGCAAACTTGGTGTGAGACATAGATTGAGGCCCTTGTGAAAATCATGAATGGTGCTGTGTCAGGAAGGTGTCCCACAGTGAATGAAAACTTCTGAAGATGAAGTCTATGGCCTTCTTCCCAAAGTCCACTGTATTGTGCCAGGCAGGATTTAAACAGCCAATAGACAGAATAGCTGGGAATAATTCTGTGGAGCTTCACTGATGCCAGTTCTGTGAGACGGTCAGGGCTTCTGGAGGGAAAAAAGACTGAGAAGGGTTATCTCCTCTACAAAAAGTCAGAGCCACCATCACTCTTGGTAAGCTGAACTTGATCTCTCATTCTTCAGTCTTACCAAAACCTTATTTCCCATATCTTTGAATTACTGAATCACGTGTGCAACTATGAGCAATGAAGCTGGGGCCTGGGGGGCTCAAATAGGAGAGCAAAATCTCATTTAAGCTTTGCAGTAGGCTTCTGTGATAATTGCATCCACCACTAGGGAAACATCCATGATTTATCACTTTAATCTATTTCTCTGTTGCCAGTTTGTGCCAAAAGAAATAAGTCTATGGATTAGCTTTTTGACTGACGAGAACGGGAATACTTCCAGGTCAAGTTTCCCTAACACCCTGTGGAGAATGTGGTGCTATTCCGCTCTCCTGAAAGAACATATATATGCAGTGGGATAAAGTGCACACTAATACATCTGTCACCCCGTAAAAAATGTTTCTGCACAATGTTTTCTTTGGTGCAAAATGATACAACCCCTTGTCTATCAAATAATCAGCAGCCTTCAGACTAGATGATGTACTGTCCATGCCCATCGTTGTGCCTGCTTGGCATGGGGTTGGACTGCATGATCTCTGGAGGTCCCCTCCAACCCCTACAATTCTGTGATTCTGTGACAATAATAGTAGTAGTTCAGAGTATCTATCTGCTTGTTTGTTTGTTTGCTTTGGGCTTGATTTGGTTTGGGTTTTTGTTGTCATTGTTGTTGTTGTTTTGCCCTTATTCCATACCGGATGATTTGAGAAAGAAAGAAAGAAGAATATTGGGAAATTGAGTTGGGAATAATCATATGATCTGAGTTCTCCTCACACTAAAAACTGCTTTTTTACATATAGATAAACTGCATAGTAGTCTTTAAACTTCAAGAAACTGTTATTTCTCTTAAAAAAGAGCAGGCACGTAACTGAAGCTGCTGTAATTTTGTAATGGATGTCTCTGGCAGATGGCACATTCTAACGAGGTCGAAAAATCCCTGTGGGCTCAGAACAACAAGAAACATAATAAACATTTCATAAGCAAGCTAAATCCAGTATGTGAAAAAAAAATATATATATAAGCCATTTTCTCAATAGCCAGCCTAGCTACTGATTCTTTTTATTCTCAGAACTCTTTAAAATAAAACAAGCCCCAACAGTCTTACACGTGACTGCAAACAATTTGATCTCCCCTGGGGCGTTTCTCATCAGTGCTTCATGTTTGGTTTCCACCATTGGCACGCTTGAAGAATTCTGTAGAGAAATACTGGAGATGACAGTACATTTATATTACCTAAAGGTGACAGTATATTTATATTTTCTTAAAGGCTCTGAGCAAAAATGAATAAATAAATAGGGAATCACCCGTCTCATGAGTTCAACCAAGACAGCCTCACCCCTGGTGTAACCTCCCAGGTGCATAGAGATCCACCCGGTGAAGCCAAACCTATGGAGCTCATTCATATAGGATTGATTCCAAAGTCATTTAAGAAACGTTAGCAGATGTACTGCTGCATGAGGTTTTAAGACAGCATAATTAAGATGAGAGTTAAGCACTTGAGCACAGATGTGACTTCATCTCTGCCCACGTTCAGCTTTAAAGACGTGTTTAATCCAATCACTTAAGCACATGCTTAAGTATTTTCCTGCATGTGATGTTTCCCTGAACCACAGTCTGAAGTCTGGAACGATGCTCACATTTAATGATATGCAGTATATTTAGGTAATGCCACACATCACAAACAATGAGAATGGGAAACTTAAAGTGGTAGTGATGTTTCAGAACAAACTGAATGTTAATTATGTGGAGCTGCTTTGTGGCTCTGCATTTGAGGCTGCTTTGACTTTTTTAAAACTTTTTTACTCAAAAAAGTATTCCAATTCTTTATTTTTTTCTTGATTGCTTCAGTTACAGTAACAAAATGTTTTGGACTATTCTGACAGATTAATCTCCTGAAGATCAGTCATTATAGGGAAAAGTGTGTAGAATTTGAGATAAAACTTTTTTTGTACCTACAGATAGTCAAGCATGATATATTTATTTTAATAGGACAAAGTTATTATCATCAAATCACAGAGTATTACTCAGCAAGGAGAGTGAGGCACCTATCTTAGGGCCTTAGAGGGGTCTATCTGTTTCCAGTGACCCAGTGACCACGGAGGGATCAGGGATGCTCATGTAGGACACTTCCCCTCTGACTGCAGTTACATGCAATGACTCCCATCCACCCCACCTTGGCTGAGGTCCGCAGTAGAGGCATCTCCATTTCTTGATGCTTTTAGATGCTCTCAGACCACAAGGCTGTAGATGAAAAAAAGGGACATTTGGTATTTATGCAAGCAAGTAGTGAGGAGTTGCATTTATATTTTCTCACTCCTTCTTTCTAAAAAGTAGCTGATTGCAAAAAGGCTTCTTAAAATCATCCTCAGCTAAAGAATTTTGGAGTGGAAAGCACAATCCTCTCCCTATCCAATCCCAGAGAAATGTTGTTTTCACACACACACACACACACACACACACACACACACACACACACACACACACACACAGAAGTGAATTGCTGACTGCATTTCAGATGACACTTGGTTTTAGGCACATTTTTAGCATGTTTTGATTGCTAGTCATCAAGTGATTCCCAGTTGTTTAAAACTGCTTAAAAGTTCCAGTTATGTGAAGCTGGAGACAGTACAGAAATGCAGATATCTACTATAAAATTTAACCAGTAATACCGTGCAAATTTATTCTGAATAAGATTTGCTGAGAGTGTATTGCTGATTTTGTGGAAATACATCTACTGTGCTCCTGTCCATCTGCTTAGATGTCTTGCATAAGAAAAGAAAGTGGGCTGCTACTTCTTGATGCTTCAGGCCTTCTTCGCTCTCTGCCCCTTCACACTTCTGCACTGATAGCATTACTGCTGCCACTACCACCACACCACAGCTGAGTACTCGTGGCTACTTTGGCAACTAGATTTGTTGTTTAGACTGGCATCGTAGAAGACAATTTCTTCCTTCCCCCACAGTTGGAATTCTTAAAATAGCATAAATTATATCCTTCAGGCCATCAAGGACCTACACTATTGCCTTTCTAGTCCTGAAGGGTCTCTGGACGATATTTTAGTGAAATACCTCTATTGCCAAATGGCTTTTCAAAGTTAATGGTCCATTGTCAAAAATGATATCTCATGGTAATTCGAGCTTCTTCTGAATGTAGGACACCTCTCATTGCAGCAACATGACCTCATCAGACAGAAAAGTGAATTGATATGAGTGATATCCTGATCTAGCTTTTATATTACACCTTCTCATCTAGTACAACTAGATCTATTTTGCTAGAGAAACTTAAAGTAAAATAAAAGGATGCTTAAACCTAAGAAGCATTTTGAAAACAGTAAATCTTGCAGTGCGTTTTAAAGAGATTATATCTGGAAGAGAGTTTCTTTATGTTTCTTTTTTGCAAAAGTATTGGTTTTGCCTGCCTTTGTGACACAATGCATCCAGCAAGTCGCACCTTCATCTTGGCAGGACATCCTTTGTCACTTCTCCATTGCTTGAATTCCATCCTCCCTGGTAAAGTTGTGACCTTTTCTGATTTTGACTCATGTCAAAGCACACAAACAGTAGGAGATGCTGTAAATTTGTCTCTAAGCTGAGGTACAGGATTAGATTAAAGAAAATATTCACCAGAGATGTGTAAAAATTGAACTCTTTGATATCTCTTATCTCATCTTTGGAATGATAGGGATGTGGGGAAAAAATAACTTTCTTTCAACTCTTCCTTTCCATGGTTACAAATCAAAGTCTGAGTTTTCTAAATTAATCATTTTCTATTATTTTTATTCTTTTTTCTTTCTCCAGTTGTGTACAAGCTCCTGCCAGTTACATCTGACCTCACAGGAAACTCTTGCTGAGCAGTGATTGGAAAGCCCAATTTTCTGAGCTTTTAGTTAAAATAGGCACTGTTTCTTTCATAGAGTATACATTCCTTAAAACCATCACCTTGGTGCACTAAGAACTTCTTGCACTAAGCGCTTATCCTTATTCTGTTATTTTGTAGTTGTATTTTTCTGCTTGTTCGTTTGTTTTTCTTTTTCCTAAGAATGTACTACAGTAAGAAAATTCAGATAAAAATAAGATCCAGTAAAAAAAAAAATAGGTGGAGGGAGATTTTTTTCTTGTCTAAATAAAAAAAGACAGTGTATTAATTTCCATGTTGTCCTATTAGTTCTGAAAAGCTACAGCAGTAGAAGAAAGCAGGCAGTCATAGGGGATGCTTAAAAGGGACAAAGAAAGATCGCAAATGCTGTTGAGAGTGACTACCAAATGCCATCAGGTAGTCCTCAGAAACCCATGAGCTATTTCAGACTTCTGGAAACAAACGTTAAAGTTTTTGCCTTTCCAGTTGTTTAATATGGGACACAACAGGGCACAACAAGACAAAAAAACAACCACAATTGCCTGTATTATCTACTTAATTACCACTCATGTTATTATTGGTAACTTATTATCGACTTCAACTCTTGTCATTTCCTATAGTCATTGCCATATATTCATCTTATGTTTCTCCCTCCCAAACTATAAAATGCATTCATTGAGATTACATAAGCCTCTCTCCATTGTTGTATATCTCATGGTAGCCCTGATAAGGAAGCTAATATTCCAAGCAGAAGCTTCCAGGAGAAAAGCCCTTTTTCCAGTGACTGCTTTCTGATGGCCACAGTGTGCTATCCCCTTGAACTTAGTCCGAAGCCAGAGAGTAGAAGTATTTCAGCCTGGTTCTGAGTTTGGGGCTAAAAATGTTCCAAGACTCCCAGTGCCAATCCAGTAGATTTTGAAATGCGTGATGTGTTGGTTTGAAGGTTCCATGTAACAAGGAGAGGACTTCGTATGGGGCTCCTGCTGTAGAGGAGTACCTGATGGTACCTTGTGCAATAACTGCACCTAATGTCATCGCCAGGCTATAATATCTCTGGGGCAACAATCACATACACTATTTTACAGCACTGGAGAAGTTTCATGACCAAGTAGGGAGGAGAGGAGGAAGAAATTGAAGGCAAACCTGAAGAAGTGAAATTAGGTAGTAGAGGTGATCTACGTAAGATTATACTTGGCAATTTTATCTGCTGCAGAAAATGACATATTTATAGATGTTTTGTTTTCAGTTCAGCCAAGGGACCTTACCTGAGCCTGTAAAGCTGTTTACTCTTTGCCCACCCAGAAGCATACAACCAAAACACGTGAATAAAATAAACATATTGCTAGGCTTTTAAATCAGACAGAAAATGTCATTCAGTGCAGGTAAGATAACTGAATGTGATAAAAGCCCAGAACTTCAAGGGATTTGGATATCTTATCCCATTGATATCAGTCAGGATTAAGTTCCTGAGCACCTTTGAGGATTTGGGAAAGATGAGAGGCTTTCTTATTCATAAGACACATCCACCAACAATTTATGGGAAGAAAAAGCAGCACGGAATTAGTGATCCAGCAATTGAACTGAGGCACTTTGGGAATTTCTGTTGACTAAGAAGTGGGAAATATTAAAGAGCTTCAAGGCAAGGAGTGAATTTATTAGCATGTGGGTGAACTTCTCCTTACACCAAGGAGAAGTTTATTAGCACGTTATTGCTCCTTGTCTTCATCCACAGAAAATAATAATTTGGAAAAACAGTAGAATTTTTTGGCATCATCTCAAACAGAATTATGAAGACAGTGAAAATTTGGAGTGAAAGATCTGAAGGGGAATAGATAAGACGTGCAAAATGGTCTTATGCAAAATGTAAACTAGACAAAAAGGAAAGAAATAAGGTAACTCAATGAAGACCTTAAAAAAAAGGTCAAAGACCTTAAAAAAACAAACAAACAAACAAACAAACAAAAAACCCCTGTTCCTGAACCCGTTTCAATTGGTTTAATTGGTTTAATACCAATTAAGTCTTGCTTAGCAATTAAAAAGAAAATAGTGAGAAGCTCATGCCTTTCTTAGCCATGCACAGTACAGATGTCTGAACTGGTTCCCTGAGCCACTTACTGTAGGTTCCCTTTGCAGTCGGTGGAATTAAATACGCAGTTAGGTCATAAATCATCTGTCCTGTTTTAGAAGCTCTCCTAGACTGAAATGAAGTGTGCTTGTACAGCACTGCTCCGCCATGGACTGTTGCGGAGTTAGCTCAGAGGTTGACTTGTCCAGATGAACTGCACTCCTGAAGGCTGGTGAACGTGTGAGAACCCAAGGAAGAAAATAAGGTCTGTTTTATTCTAGGTAGAAACAATATGTAGCAAGGGAGAAAAAAACAACGTGTAGCTTAGATTGCCATTCTTGTAAGTACTCATGCACCTAATAACTGCTGGAAGCAATGTTTGTGCACTTAACTGTTTCCAGAACTGTGCCCTGTTATTTGGCCCGGAGGCCAGCTGGCAGTAGGTGGCAACATCTACGTATTTTAGCTCTCTCAGCTTTCCAAACAGAGCAGCCATCTCCAAACTGACTGGTGAGGATGGATCCTGACCCACAGTGCACACTGAAGTGTGAGAACCCAGCAGGTCATGGGTCTGACAACCAGCAGTGCAGCAAATGGGTTTGCTGTGTCTGGTAAAGGGCATTGCTTCCTTTAGTAACTGAGAGTACACACTGACATTTCTAACTCGGTTTTAAGAATTTGAGCCTCAGTTCTTGGACCACACTTGGGTAGAGACAATGGCATGAAACAACTCCATGCAGTCCTAGGGTACTATCTTGTTTCTGCTTTCAATAAAATATATGGAAGATATGACAGACAATGATAACACAGTGAAAATGAGCGACAGCTTGTACTGATAAAGAGGAATAAGTTTAAGCAACACAGCAAGACTACTGAAAAAGATAACCTACAGAGGAACAGTATTACAACAAATACAATGTTTTAAAATAAAAATGAGAAAAGAGTGATACCTAACAGTAGTAAGTAATTTACTATACCTTGTTGCACAAGATATGTAAGTCAGTTCATTCAGTTCCCTTAATACGAACATCTGTTTCTGCTTGAGTCACGCTATGGGACAAAACTTTAGAGACCTATGGGAAACTCATGCTTTTTGGGTATTGTAGGTAGAAATCCCATGCTGTCTGCCCTAGGGCATCCTTAATAGAATGAGACACCTATCCCATGGGAACCTGCACCAAACTAAAGCTTTCTTGGTTCCATTATCCTAACAGTCATCAGATGAGAGATTCAGTTCCACAAATACAGGTGTCTGGTGCTATTTAACATGCCTGAGGGTACGTTCTGTCTGAGCTCTAGTCACAACAAAAGGACACAAGTTTGCTGGAGTCCTTCTGCCCTATCTGAAATGGCACTGGACCTTTGTGTTTGGCAACTGGACCTCATCCTTCACAAGTAAAGCGTGGTCACTAGAGCTTTCCAGCTAATTCAGTACAGTTTTCTGCTCCAGGACATGGTGAATGCTTTTATTCTAAATTGCCATGATCATTGAAAAGATCTCCACTGATTATGAGGAGCCCATTAATACTTCCTTCACAGGTTCATTCCTGCAGCAATACCTAAATGCAAGTACTTGAATCTAGATCTGAATACCTACTCTTCCTGTGGGTGTCTGAATCAACAGATAAACCCCACGTTCAAGACCCTATTCCATTTTCTAGGAGCATGATTCCTGTCAGCTGTGCTTTTATATCTTGAATACTCAAGCTCTGGACAACTATGTTTAGTTAACTGAATTAATCCCCGAGTGATTTTGGGTAACTGTATATTGCCAAGTAAGACAATTATCTCCAAGTCAGCAGAACCTGATGAGATTTATTCTCCAAAGATTCATGGAACTGGCTGAAATGATCGTGTTAAATTTAGCAATTATTCCCTCAGAACTTGTGGAGGCCAGGAGAGGCACCGGAGGATGGGAGAAGGGCAGACTTAATACTTATCTTTAAATAGCAGCAAAGAGAATCCAGAAAGTTACAGAGCAGACAGTCTAACAGTGGAAGTCACAGAGATAGAGGAAAAGATAGCTGAACAATCATCTTGCCAACACTGGCTGGATAATAAGGTGATAAGAAACAGCTAATATATTATTTAGGAATAGGTCACATCTGACCAATCTGATATCCTTCCTGGGTCAAGTTACTGAAAGCAGAACATACAGGCACTATGCAGAGATTTTGCAAGGTTCCCCACTCTTCCCCAGATGATGTTCACGTGGGTAAACTAGGGGGATGTGGCCTAGATTAAAATATTGCATGTGATGGGCTGGGCAAACAGCGGGGTGGAAAACCATGGAGAGAGGATATTTGAAGTGAGACCCCAGGAGAATCACTCTGTGAGCAATATTTTCATTAATGATTTGCTTCATGGACCAGGGAGCGCATCCACACTGTGTGTGAATGGTAAGCTAGGTGGGAGAGCAAGCCTGGCTTTCTGTTCAGACAGGTTCCCTGTAGAATGTGTTACAGTGAAAGAGAGATTAAGTAAGAAATGAACTGGGAATAATCCTTGTTTCAGGCCACTACACATGAATGATTTCATCCAGTGGTAAAAATATAAAGCATAATGTGAAAAAGGAATATAAAGTGATTTATTTTAGCGATTATCACATTTATTTTCATTTTCCTGTAAATAATGGATATGAGATCATTAATCTCTCTTCATGTGCTCTTTATGTCCCATATGTGGCATTTTCCTCTCTTAGTTGTGCGGTGCATTTTCAAAGAAAACAACATCATTTGTTGGCAGTCTGCAGTAATTGTCTTACCTTGGCAAGTATGGTATGACACAAATGTTCCAGAATATGCGTTAGAAGTATTGCCACCACCAGAAATTAATTACATCCTCGGGGGATTCCCCACTAAGTCGTAGTTCTTCTTCTGTGTCTATCATGGACAGTATTTCTCAATGAATCCCATTCTGTATGGATGCAGTCAGCCTCGCTTCCCCAGCACTTACACGGCTACTCAGAATGCCTTTGACTTAAACACGGCCATCATCAAACCACGCTGATGTGGAGGAGATAAGAATCCGACTCTCTGAGTTACAGAAACAACATCAAACACAAAAATCCTTTCATAGCAGAAAGGAGGGCCCTCAGTATAATGATCTATCAAGGTCCAAATTCTTTAAGATTTAAAATGAAAATTACTCACTAGTATTCCTGAAAGCCCAAGGCTTCAATCCTAATTCTTTTCTGCTTAAGATGCTATAATCTAAATGTCTACAGTGTTCAACTTTTATTATTTTTTGCCCCATACTTTTAAGTGTGAATCCTTAATCATAATATTTTTTTACATGACAAATTTGCTCAATCATAAGTAGGTTTCCAATAATGATTTCACCACCTGGAAAGATGTATAAATACTAAACAATGGCCCATGGCTTGTGCACACATCTTTCTCACTATATTCATAGGTTGCTCCAAAAGCAATGCTTCCTATTTAAGTCCATGGAAATTACAGCAGAGGACCTTCCTACGAGGGCAGGCTGAGAGACCTGATGCTTTTCAGCCTGCAGAAAAGAAGGCTTCAGGAGCCTACAGGAAAGCTGGAGAGGGACTGCTTATAAGGGCAACAGGATGAGGGGAAATGTTTTTAGTCTGGAAGACGGTGTATTTGGACAAGATGTTAGGAAGAAATTCTTTACTGTGAGAGTGGGGGGACACAGGAACAGGTTGCCCAGTGAGACTATGGATGCCCCTCCCTGGAAGCACTCAAGGCCAGGTTGGATGGGGCTGTGAGCAACCTGGGCTAGAGGGAGGTGTCCCTGCCTAGAGCAGGGGGTTGGAACAAGATGATCTTAAAGATCCCTTCCAACCCAAACCATCCCATGATCCTATTAAGTATTCAGATGTTTACATGTGACATGCTCATAATGGGATTTTCAAAAATGTGTTTGATTCAGATGGAGAAATTATGTACACATCAGTCAGTTTAGAAGTCTACATACATTTTCAGTTGCATTTTTAAGTTCTCTTCGTTATTGCACCTGATGTTATCTGTAAAAGTTTGTAAACTAAATTTCTAGACTCCCAGAATAGCTAGCAATGTGGGGTGAGTGTCCCTTGAGGACAATCCATCCCACCTATTTTAAGATTCAATTAATCATTTATTTTCTTTCCAGAAGAAACTTGTGTGCCCAAAGACTTGCTGTCTTTGACATGCAAACAAGAAATACCATTGTACCATGTACAGTCTTGCACAGAAAACAGTTGGGGTTATGAGACGAATGAATATTGGTTTGGTCATTTCCCATTTCTATTAATTATGGGCTGAAAAACAAACATGAACTGGCTCCGCATAGGAGAAGTTGGCTAGAACCACATGTATTAACATCTCTAAATTTCATGTGAAATGCAGTGTTTACTAAGAGAATGAAGAAGTGTCAAGGTTTTCTTTACAGTCCTTGAAATTCTTTGAAGGAATTTCTATGGGAGAATTTCTTAATGGATTTGTAAAATTCAGGTTTAAGATGGAGTATACCAACCTGGATGTCTTACATCTGATACTCAATACATTTCTTAGCAAAGTGCTGAGAAAAAGAAAAAAAAAAAAAAAGAAAAGAAAATACAGTTACTTTGACACTAGATGTACAGTTAAGTCAGAATCAAAGCACTTTTTTGAGACCCTTGGGAGGGAGAAAAGAAAGAGAATAAAGAGAGAAAGAAAGAAAGAAATATAAAACACCTCTATTATGAAATGATGATTATCCCCTTCCTGTCAGTAGATCAATGGAGAGAGCACCTGCCGTTGATCTGCCAGATCCAGGGTTAATTCCTTGGCAGCATCAGTGTTCTCTCCTTTCACAGCCCAACACAATCTCTGCATCATCAGGCAACAGGAGGGCATAAGCAGTGCCTATCTAGCCTCCATTACTCTGCCCTAGCAGCATCTGTTGAATCAGGAATTGAATTGAGATGTCGCTAGATTCAATCCCATCTGAGTAAAATAATCCACAAATTAGACGGTCAGTATGTTTTCCCATTTTGTCTAATCTCACTTGGTTTATCCATTTGCAAGGCAGGCAAAAAAAAAAAACAAAAAAAAAACCCACATACAATTGTGAAAGTTCTCCCAGTTACTTGGGCTGAAAGAAAGAACAAAATGGCCAACAGTGAGAATGGCTGTGCATTTTCTTTTCTGTTCTGCTCAGCTCATAGCTGAAAGCACAGGAAGCAGAAAGTGGCACAAGTGCACATCCTGCCTTCATCAGAGCTGCTGGCAAGTCTGCCCATTGTGCTCTTCCAGAAGTAATAAAATCTGCCATCATCACCCAGCCAGTGCCAAGGCAAAGAGGAGATTTCTGCAGACTTTGTTGCAGAAAAATTAATTGATGACAGGCTCCTTGGCAATTTGCAAACATAACAGTTGTACGATGTGCTGACACTGTTTTTATTCCCTGCTAACCAGATATTGCTCTCTTTACTGCACACGAGTGTCTCTTCTAGCTGTTGTTGGTACTGCAATGGCAGACCTCCATACGGTAATAACTCAAGGCCGCAACAGCTTTCATTCTGTATAGCACATATTTTGTGAGGTCTCAGAATACTCCCCAGAAACAAACTCAGCTCAGCAGCCAAGATGGGATGGTTTGCCTGACCATCATTTTGTGGAAATCCAGCTTTGCAATTCTCCTCCTTGGCTTCAGCACAAACCCATACCTCACCAAAGAAGCCAATTCCTAACAGACAGTCTCAGCCTTTACTTACACAGATTTGGATCCATTCCACCTAACGCTACTGAGTGGTCTGTGCTGAGGATCTGTCTTTCCGATCTTCTCATCAGACAACGGAAGGAGTCAGAGCACTATGGATCTCCAGAGACATGCTAGCGTGCTCTGTGAGTCTTTCTGATTTCAGTAGGAACATAGGGTATTTAGAGACCTCAGATATATGCCTACATTTACAAATGAGCTGCTCACAGTGTCTGAGTGGAACTGATGCCCTTGAGATGACCTTCAGGCTGCATCTGTATCAGACTATATGAGTGTACTGGTACAGTACAGCATACTGTATTAATACAGCATATCTTAGTGCCACATGACAGAGAGAGCATGGTACCCCCTTTCTCTGTGCAGTTACAGAGCACCCAGCATGGTCACATTTTCCTAACCACTTCCAAGGGAGGTCAAAAGTTGGAAACTCTTTCAAGCTGGAAAACAGTTTGAGAAGCATCCATCATTAAGGCCATGACTGGAGCCTGATGTTGGCCCCCAGAACACAGCACAGTCCATGCCTTCACAGTAAGGACGTGGTCATATTGAGTGGGTTGAACGAGAGAGACAGCCTGGAAGTGTGAAGAAGGCAAGACAGCAAATTGAGATGGTTACTGTGAGGAACACTAGGTTAGAGACACACTAGTTCAGAAGGGTGTTCTCTGCTATACAGCAATTTGCAGGAAGGAGAGCTGATGAATACTGCACTGGGACATCCCAGCATGATGCACATCATGACAGCTTCACAACTCAGCAGAGGGAAATTATTGTGACTGCAGCCCCCTGCAGACAAGACAAAGTCAGCCCACTGAGCCAGGCAATGGTGAGCAGCAGCTGTCTGCACAAAGTGCCAGTACTGGCCTCCCCTCCTGAAGTGTGGGACAGACTGAAATAAGAACAGTGAGCAGCAGAGAGGGTCCAGAACTCTGTGTTGATACATCCTACACTTCCACAAGCAATTGTAAGGTCTGTTTCTCAACAGATGTGTCCTTGTGTCACCCCCATGCTAACTAGCATAGAACTGCATCTGTCTTTACATCCCCAACACACTTTTGCCTACCTACATTTTGCCAGATCAGCTCCACACAGTCCCACTGTGAGATCATAGAATAATTTGTGCTGGAAGGAACTTTGAAATCCACGTGGCCCAACACCCCTGCAGTGAACAGGGACATCTGCAGCTAGATCAGGTTGCTCAGAGCCTGGTCTCAAATGCCTACAAGATATTCATACTCCTACCCCTCCCCACATCCCACCCTCCCTAAGCACTTTTTATATTCCACCTTTTCCTTCCACAGTCTTCTCAGGTTCTTTATATCCTCAGATTAAGACATCTCCAGCACTTTTCCTCATCCCTTTCATTTTTCTCCATACCATCACTGTACGGCAGTTGCTGAGTCACATCCTGAACCACTGCTAGACCACCTGCAGAAAAGACCCAGTCAGCCCTGGGAGCATAGATGGAGGCAATTCATCTGTGAGACTGGAAGGGGTGAAGCCAGGCTGCCCTCCTCTTAGACGTCATTTAAGGGTTGACTGTCAACAGGGAATGCTCTCCTGTTGGAGATCCCTCCTTTGTGGAGTATTTCTGTGAGCCTAGATCTTAAGGGATGGGTGAACCTCCTTTTGTAACACCTTCACATTGTGCTGGTCCCACTGCTGTTACACATCACTTTTAGCCATGCTTATATTTCTTGTATATGTATTATTCTAGAAATGTGATGACTTTATTCCCCCTCCATGCAACTTGGAAGCCTTTTAACCTGAGAAAAAAAGAGGGGAGCAGAAACAAGGCTCCTTCATGAGGAGAGCCAACCAGTTCTGGTAGCCCATGTTCAGAGGGGTGACCTATACCACTGTAGCCTGGGCTGGTGTAACCCCTGGGCTGGTCACTGCTCCAGCAAGAGTTCCCATGCCAATGACAATGCAGGAATGGGTACAGCTCCCAGATTAGCAGCTGGTATGTTTTAATATGTGTTTTTTTTCTATTGTTTATCCACAGAATAACCCCCAAATGCACTGCTCCAAGACTTATCTTTAGCCCACAGCTCCCTTTCTCTTCTTGTGATGTGAGGTGTCACCAATGACAAGCGTGGCTAATGTGGAAGTGCACTTATGACTTTTAGGTTAGAATGGGATGGATGGACAGAATGCAGCCATTATGGATTAAGGGAAATAAGAGAAAAACTTCTTGTCTGGCCAGCTCTGCAAGGAGAAAGAGAAGAAACCTCTGGCCTCTACTCAGCTCCTGGACTTGAGATCAGTGGAAAGCTGGCATCTCTTCTGCAGGCAATTTTGAAAGCAAGAATTAAGGGAGTTGAGGGGGGAGGAAAAAGAGGAAAAGTGATGTAAGGCCCTACTGTTGAGATTAATACCCTATAAACCTAATAAATTCTTTATGTGGATTCTGTGAGCCATTACTGCCTGAAATCATAGCTGAGGTGAAGTAGTTTACTGCTTAACCAGCATTTAAGGAAGACACATTAAAGGACAGAGACCTTTTACATTTAATAGATAACTTTTAAGACAGTGGAGTCTGTAATTAGGAAGGTGATAATTCTGGATCACTGCAGTTCTTCCAGAAGCATGAGAAGTGCTCCCAAATGGGCTGAACTGACCAGGAAAAAAAAAGGTGCGCTCTCTGAGTACAGTGAGAGTATGGTTACAGGAAGCCCTCACCTTCCTGTTTAAAATACATACCTATTTAATTAATATTAATACAATACATGGATGAAAAAATCTATATCTAAAAAAAGAGTTGCAGATTATATAGGATTTATTTGAGGACTGTATAGGAACTGCTGAGTCACAGCCTGAACCACTGAATGAGCACCTGAAGGAAGGACCTGGTCAGCTCTGTGAGCACAGGTGAAGGCACTTCACCTGTGTGACTGGAAGGGATGGAGCCAGTCTGCACCCCTCTTAGACCTCATTTAAGGGCTGACTGCCACTGAGGAAGGATCTCTTGCTGCAGATCTCTCCTTTTTGGAGTTTCTTCCACATGAGCCTACTTTTTTGGAGATGGGCGAGTACTCATTCTCTTCCTTTTTGTAACATCTCCTTGTTTGAGTTGGTGTCTTTGCCCTTCAAGGGGTAAATGTTTGTTTTAATGACTTAGTGCTTCTCATGAAAAATATATTCTGGGAGACACAGGACACATCTCATGGATCCCAGCAGATGTTATTGGACAAAAACGAACTTTAATACTCCTCACTGTTTCATTTTTAATGCTTGCCCCAGTGCTCTGGTTTCTGTTCAGCATTCTTCTGAGCTTGTACAGTGCAATTGGAGCCTTATGAATGAGAACATCATTCTAACAATCATTTATCGGCTCAAGAGATATAGACTACAACTGTACGCTTTTCTGGCTCAGTCCTACAGTGATAACTCATGGTAATATCTGAAATCACTTTTAGTTCCTTAAAACTGAAGGGAAATGGCAATTTGCAATGTCATAGTTGGAATGAATGGGCAGCATTCTCAGAAGCAATCACCTAAAATCAACTGATATATTGGTTCCTGGAGGAAGCAAAAAATCTTGAAGTGTCTTTATAAAACAAATCACAATTTGCATTCTATTCCACACTTAAATTATGATGATTTATACAAATAGTTTGTTCATTTTATATTTACTGTTATTTGGCTAAGTAAATTCAATGCACTGAGAGCACATTGTGAAGTACTGCTCACAGAGCTCTGCTGACATTGAGGTAATGTGGAGGGAAGCATGTCATAAGGTGGTGATTCACTGACAGCACTTGGCATGATGCTTCTTGTATAGATTATCTTCCTCTTTCTTCTGAGCTTAGTAAGCAGTTTCTTTTTGTTAACATGATAACAAGCTGATACTTTCTGGAATTTATAGTCCCTCAATCACAGTGATCACGCAATTAAATCTGTAGCCTGTGTCCAGGCTATCCCTGTCTTAAGCTCCTTGTAATAACTGGCACTGCAGCACTTTTAGGTCAAAAACACTAAAGGCAGAAGGATTGAAGGAGTTGGACCTAGCAGTGTCATCTTCCTTTCACAGCACTGGGCTTTTTCCAAGGGGTTATATCCTGTTTGTCAGACACTTACCATGTCAAGGAATCTTAGAATAGTTTGGGTTGGAATGGACATTGAAGGTCATTTAGTTCCAACTGCATGCTTCCCCAGGGACACCTCCCTCCAGACCAGCTTGTTCAAAGCCCTGTCCAGCCTGGGTTTCAGTGAAGGCTATCAATTAACTGCTTCTTAGTGGTCAGAATAATTAACAAATGCATGCAGTAACAAATGGGGTAGGGATAGTGATGCAGAATTGTCTGTTCCTAAAGCCAGCACTAGTGGTGTACTGCCATGTCTGTTGTTGTACGAAGTGAGGCAGTCCCTCTACCTGCCATCAGTGCTTTCAGCTCAAGTACTTTCAGCCATCCCTATGAAAAAATAAGCTACATAAATTAGCATACTGGGCTTTTTCCCGTGTTCACAAAGGATTTAAGACATCTCATTGATACTTACAGGTAAAAAGAAGTGGGAGTTAGGTATCTTAAAAGGGCCTGGGAGTTCAACATCTGTGTGGTTCTTAAGCATGACAGAACTGCTTCACTGCACACCTTTCACTGAAGGCCTTACTGGAAAATTGAAGAGGACCAGGGCAGCAGTTTTCTATTCTACATTCAACTGTTGGCTCCCTGACATGGCTTTGCCCTGACCATGGCACTTTTCCAAATAATCCACAGATGCGAAGCAGGATTTGGATGTGACTATCTTATTTTGGAAGCTAAAGTATGGAGATGCTTAACTGAATAGGTTGGCCTCAGTGACAGAGAATTAACCTTAGAAATGTTTGATTTATTAATATGGGTATAGTTTAGGAATCTTCAATGACTGCTGCAGGGATGTATGCACTAAAAAATATTCATCAGAGAGCAAATTCCTTTACCAGCCCTTCTTCCACTCTGTTCCTCCTTGGTGTAATAGGAAAGTACATATTCCAACTAATTTAATGCTCAAAGTTTTTGGATCTGAAGTTGTGGGTATTCAAATTAATAATATGGAAAAGGTGGGTGGTTAAACCAGCAGGCTCACTGCTGCTGGGATCCAGGGCAAAAAGGGCCCCCCAAGATAGAAAGAGCACATATTGCTTTAAGGCTGCAGTGAGCGTTGCCAACATAATATTTAAGTGAAACGCTTAATTATAGCCCGCTGGGGCAGACTGCTAAAGGTCGGTTTCAGCTGCATTAATGAGCAGCTAAATGCCTCTGAGAAAGGCTTGCTGAAGTCCTGCATAACCAGCACACTCATGTTTGTAATGCCAGCACCAGGCGGATCAGATGTCGGTGGGAGCTTTGCCATGAGAGGAAAGCTCATCTTGTGCTTTGTTTACAACCATTTCACCAGGTTTTATGGGAAGCAGCTTGAAGATAAGGACTGCACTACAAACCTGGGAAAGAGCAGGCAGTTTTAATTCCAGCTTTGTGTGTGATCTCCGGGTGGTGATCTGGGGCTGAACTGTGCTACGCTTGCCTCTTAAAAAGGCTGAAGAGCACCAAAGGAAGGCACTGATGGCTTTTGGAAGAGGCAGGGGTCTTCTATTTTCAATGTTGAGAAAGCTATGTGTTTTAACAGATGCCTGTTAGTTTGAGTGTTTGGCTTTGAGGAGATACAGATACCTGAATAATGGTATATGTGTACTCTGACATCGGGATTTAAGAACATGAACTGTGATAGAAATTCTGTGATGCATGAGAGCAGCAGGGCCTGCTTGACTCTAAGTGGGCTGCAGAGATGCAGATGCCCCTGGAGGGCAAGGGGTGCAAGAGATGGCTGCTGGTGGGACACCGCTCTCAGCCACGGGGTTGGATTTGGGCAGGGCTGGACTTGGGTCCAGCCAACTTGGAATATTCTGTGACTGTGTGATTCTTAGTTTACACACACTGAGCCCTTCATTTCAAAACTGGATTTCTTTTTACATCAATTGCCCTGTCACAAAGTAGGGATGGTAACTGCAGCAGCCTCACAGATGTCACAGTATGCATGAATATGCATAGCACATAGCAATCATGTGTGAATCACTGCATCAAACCATGGCACGTGAATCAATTTGTAATCTTTGGTGGGAAACAGGGTACAAATGTGATAACTACTTATATCAGCTCAAAAACAGGGATCTATACAGTATTAATATTAAGATTAGTAAAGTGAAAACATACAGGACAGAAGGTACAGAATTAAGAAGATGTTTCACACCTTTAAATTATTCTTCACATGCATATGGATTTCAGTGTGGTTGTCCTGAGAATACATACAGGGACATAAAATCTTTCAGAGTGGCTCAGACAAAGGATTTATTCAGCTATACATCCTACTGCTGCTTGTAGCCAGCAGTGAGCTCTTAAAAATTAGGGTATCAACAGGCCAAGGACAAACCCTCCCCAGGCTCCAGTTGCTTACTGGTTTGCAGAGCCAGACCTGTAGTGTCTGACTTTAGTGACCCTCTCAATGCAGTTTTTCACCATGAATGTGTGCAAGTCCACCTGACCTCCTGAGTGGCCTGTATTACAGTGTCACTGGGCTTTAAACAGTGTTTATTAGTGTCTACCTGACAGTCGTGCAACCACCGTAGCATCCATAGGTTGTAGCTTTATTTTTATGTGGAACTACATGGTAAGACAAGGAGAAAGGTCTTAACACAGTAATTTGGTTGAGACATTTCTTCTTTGCTTTATTTTGCCTTTCGTTCTGCCTAGCAGCCCTTTTGAAATGGCATGCTGAGACTGTCAAAGCCATCCTACATTTCATCAGAACAAATTCCTGTATCATAACACTCCATGGTTCTGTTTAATTTCTGGTATATATGTAACATACAGATCTTGGATCTGCACCATATGATGCCCAGGGTAAACCCAGGGACAAGTTGGGGGCATGGACAGGGCTTCCTCTATCTACTCGTGGAATGCTATTTAGGCTTGACTGTTAGGGAATGGGAAGATAGATTTAATTCCTCTTGTTCAAGTTGCTGAGTCAGTCCCCTGCATTCCCTTCACACCCAGAAAACAAAAGCAAGGGGTGAGCACTGCCTCCCACCTCTGTCCTGAAGTAAACAAATGTCAGCAAATCCTGTGCTCAGAACAGTGTTAAGAGTATCACTCTGGCAGCAGATGAGTTCATTCACTTCAGTCTGGAGCTCTCCATTGCAGAAGAGCTGTGTTTTACATCAAGATGAGTAGTTTAGATGGAAAACAGTGGCTGAGTGAAGGGCAGGTGTGCTATGGGCTGCTCCACAGAGTGATTTCCAGGCAGAAATTATCAGAAGGAATGAATTTGATCTGCATTTCTTACCTAAAACTTGACCCAGGATTAGCAACTGGAAATAAGCTATTTCAGCCAGCATGTCATTCTTGTGCAGTTCAGCACAATCTTGAACCAAACTAACCACAGGAACTGACCTTCAGCCATCCTGAAGCTATCTTTCCCCATCTGGGATGTTCTCATCAGACAGTCTGTAGCTCCTTCAAATGGGTACTAATCCCACAAAACTCTGTCCAGGGCAGCTTCCAGCTCTTCAAGCAAATAGGTGATCCCATCCTGACTCTTCTTTGAGAAGTCTACGATTACTCTCTGTCAGAAATTAGCAAATAACAAACTCATTGTGTCTATTCAAGTGTATTGTTTCTGCTGCATGCAAGAACCACGCCAGGTCAGTACACCTTCAGTTCTATTAATTCACCTCCTTCACCTGATTTTCCTGTTGTTTCTGCTCATAAAAATATTCACTTGATAGCAAAACTCCTACTGGTCAGTGTCACAGGTCCATCCCAAGTTTTAGCATAAATTAACAGAATAGATTTATTAATAACTTGACATAAATGTATTCCCTTGTCTTCCACACATCATATAAAACTGCATTAATGAATGGCTGTTTCCATATGTGCAATCCTTGTTTACTGTGTTCATTAAAAGGCTTAGATGAGAGAAAGATAAAAGTATTTCAATTCATTACTGAGCACAGCAGAGAACTAAGTGGGCTTCCAAGTTTATAGACAATTTGTAAGCAGTACATATAAGCTTAAACATAAATCTCAGTTAATGAGGTTTGCAGTCTGATGACTAATCACATCTATTGCAATCTTCTCTGTGTTCAGCTCTGTTTCAATATATGGCATGGGGGAGTTGCTATTAAATACTCCACTTACATACAAAAAGAAAAATAATTTACAAGAAGCTCTAAAATTTGACCTTAAAATGAACTGTGTGAAACAAAATCTTGAATAGAAAGTGTTGTCACTGGGGTTCATTTAGAAATGTGTTTGAGTTCATACTAGAAAGTCTTTGGCTTGTCTCCAGTGCCCAACACCAGGCTTCTCCCCAGGGCTGCTTGAGACAAAGGTCTTTTCAGTATGAATGATCCAGAACTCGATAAGATTTAAAAATCAGTGCTGCCAAACTCATGTTAGTATTAATCACCCTTCGCATCATCAAGGTCCTGTTATGCTGGTCCCTGTGTGAGCAAGTCTAACAGGGGCTGCTTTGAGGATTCTCCAGTGGGAGAGGATGCAGAGAAGGAATGTGATTTCTGAGTAAATTATCACCATTTGCTTTAGCTCAGGTACCACTGACTCTTGTTTAAGTCTGGGCCTCTTTATTTTGATGTGGACAGAAAAGATTGAGCGAGTGGGCTGGCATGAGCCCACACCGTGAGCTGGAGGTGGTTAGCTGAAGGGAGCACATAAAAGAAGACCAAAAGGGAGCCACCACTTTTCATCTGTGTTTCCAAATGTTAGAGTTAATGTAATTTACAGATTAGCCTTCCAAGATATTAATAAATGCCAATTAATGGAATGATGGAGCAATCCTAGTATTTTCTTCTACGGAACATGTATTTGTAGAGACTTCCTTCCGCAACAGAAAGTTTTAAGAAGCTAGTCCGGGATAGGAGTTACGATTAATCACACACAGTTTTAGCAGTCTAAAATCAGGCTCCTATTCCAAAGTAGATGCCTCAGCACCTTGTTTAACCAGTTACAAGACAGAGATGTTTCATTTTGGAGAGTTCTGCCAAGATATAATCTTAGACTAAGGCAGTAATCATCTGCAGTAGTCACTTCACAGAGATTATCCTGTACTGCTCTGCCTGTGATAAAGAAGTTTCCAGTGTTTTATGGGAACAGTGATAGGCTGATACTAGATTGTCCTGAAAGGCCAATATATATACAGCAAGCATCAGCCAGAATCAAGTGCTTCCTCTTTCCTCTTTGCTTTTTACTTTCAGACACTTGTGTGGTTGACAACTGTCAGACTCTGCTGCAATACCCATGAGGGCACTAGCTCTTTTATGATTTGGTCTCATCATCAATTTCTAGAATTTTTAAAAGGCTTTTACAAGTGCTTATGTGGAAAGAAAGAAGTGAAGTCACACAGGGAGCACATCACAGCATCAGATATAGTCCTTATGTTTAATAGAAGCATCTCAAGATGCACCACAGTATTGCAACTGTACTTTCAATCGGGTTCACACCACAACAGGGATACATCACCAGTTAGGAACTGGGAGCCACTACATGCCTGCAAAGTGGCTGTTCACTTGCAAAACTATTGCCATAGGCATAACTACCTCCACTTAGGGTATTACTGATAGTTTCTAAGTGCATTTGCTGTGTCTTGGAAGTGTTAAACTGAGCAATAGCAGCACCCTTGTATGGCACTGCAGATTTCCCTGAGGTCATTGTTATTGAGGATGCATGGAGGAGGTAAATTAGGTTTCATTGCACTTGGTTAAACAATCCTGCTATTGAAACCAACTCTGTAAATTAGTCAATTTATTTTGATAGGAATCTGTCACTTAAAAGAACAATTCTACTTTTCATACTTTTCAAGATGGAAAGACACAGCAGGGTGTAAACTCCTCTGTCAGCATGTCTGCATAAATTTGGTTAACTCAGATAGGAGAAAAAATGTGCCATTTCTTCACAAGGAGAATGTACCTAGAAATGATTTAACTTCTCTGTTAAATGCTATTTTTGTATAATAGAAAGTGCCACGTACCAAAAGAGATAAAGAATTTTATGATTAGAGGAAACAAAACTTTTGCAGGGCACTCATCGGTGGTTCTTCATATTGATGATGTTATTTGGTGACATTCAGAAGATATCAGTGTTATAGAATCACTCAGGTTAGAAAAGACCTTGAAGATCACAGAGTCCAACTGCAACCCAACCATAGAGCCCTCACTCTAACAACCCTCGGCTAAATCGTGTCCCTGAGCACCACTTCCAAATGGTTTTTAAGCGTATCCAGGGATGGTGACTCCACCACCTCCCTGCAGAGCCCATTCCAGTGCTTAACGACCCTTTTTGTCTAGAGTTGTTTCCTGATATCCAACCTAAACTTACCCTGGTGCAACTTAAGGCCATTTCCCCTCATCCTGTCACCAGTGAGAAGGGACCAACCCTGCTCTCACTGCAAGCACCTTTCACGTTATTTTTATGGTGGCAATGATAATCCTTATAGCTCAAGGGATCTCCTTCCCTTGGAAAATCCCAGTGAATGGTGGATATTGCTGCCATAGTTATATCCTTTATCCCCCAAATCTAAATCATCCAGGTATCTAAAAGGTAGGATGAGATCTTGCTTCACCTTTCACACTGGACTGAGAGGAAACCCCTCATGACTGGGAGCGACTGAGTACCTCCCCCACCAGATCAGACCCTCTTAGTTGCCCAAGTTAATACTAACATAGCACACAAGAGGAAAGAGAAATAAATTTTAAAAGTAAACAAATATATGGTCTGTAGTTCAACTATGCAGACAACTCAATTATGATTATTCTAGAGACAGATGTAGAGAAATAAAAAGGAAACCATTCTTTTTTCCACATGTACTTCACATTAGTTCCAGGAATTACTTTGTCTTGTTCTTATCCTTAAGCAAACTGGGAGTTCATTACTCTGCCTTGTGGCTGAATTCTACTTGTTGCACAGATGCACTGTGCTGAGGTTTACATTTATGGAACAGATTTGATTAAGGTGCACATTTCCTCATCTATCCTAATGCTGTCGCACCAAGTTGCAAACCCTGCTTGCCATCTGCACCAGGGACAACAAGGATTTACTGACTATCCATAAAGAAGTGACTTAGTTATCTTTTGGATGATTTGGAAATGTGGATGGCCTTTGGCCATGGAAAGTATAATAAGGTCCTGTCTGGATGGTCAAGAAAGTGTGTAAATAATTGTCCCAGTATTTGGGTAATCTACATAAAAATTACCGAGCAACGTGTCAGACTGAGGGTCAGCTGTTGTGAAGAGCCTTTTATGTACTTAAACTTATACTTCACATAAATCTGCAATGTCATTGCCAAACTTTACACCTGAAAATTAATAAGGTGAAAGCTGATTGATGATGAGCTGATACAGCAGAAAAAATCCACTGTGGGACAGCGATGTGATCACAGCTTCAGACTTTGTCTATGAAGGATAATATGAAAGCTGGTACTTCACTATATTAGCAATTTTCTCACCAGGTTCTATGAGGGATCTTTCTGATTAATTTGTTTTTTCTTAATAATATAGGTATCCTTTTACATAGATAGTGAACAGTAAATTTATATCAGTTCCTTGCTCAGCTATGTACTCTAATTAACCATCACTGCTCTGTGATCAGTTTGGTCAACTTCTTCATACTCCAGCTTTCAAAATGCAGTGGGGAACTAAAGAACTAATGAATCCTATATTGCTCTGTGCTGAAATGGAAAATTTCTCCTCTGTAAAAATAAAAAATAATTAGAGAATTTATTAAGTATGGTAAAATCTTTGCACTCAGTCAAAGCAGAACAAGGAATTAATTTACTGCTTCCCATTGTCAGGTAGCTGCTCAGCTCATATCAGGAAAGCAGGGCTCATCGTGCATAGCAAGTTCATGGGAAGACAAATGTTACCACTGTGTGTGTCCTCCCCTTCCTCCTTTACACCATCTCATACTGCTGAGTACAGCACCACATGGTATGGGATACCTCTGTGGTGATTTTGTGTCCTCTCCCAGCTCTTGTGCACCTCCAGACCTCCATGGGCAGTGCATTGAGAGAAACTGAATTGTCCTTGATTCAGTGCAGTATGATCTGCAACAGAATTGGTGTGTTATCACCATTATTTTCATCAAACATCAAAACACAGAATCATAAAGGACTCTGCAAATGAAATTATCTCTATCCCAACCCAAGTGATGACAGCTTAGCGATGACTGCCCCATTACAGTACTCATTGCAGGGTTTGTTTGTTTTTTGCAATGTTGCTTAGGCAATGTGGGTATCATTGAGAAATGTAAACTCTCTTAACCTATAACTCAACCCAAAAGAGTACATGCAGTCATGCTGACCCTCTTCCTAGAAGGTTTACAAAGACTACAAGTACCCCGCCCCTCCTTTCAGCAGTGCCTGGTGGCTTCATACTGAGGTCCTGATGAATCCATGCTGAATGATGAATTCAGATTAAATTCCTAAACCAAAGTCTTGGCGGGTTGTGGCAGCAACAAAAGATGAATGCTGAAAGTGTATGCTTTGGTGAAGACAGCACTGAAGGTAGGTTAGTTTTCATGATAATGTACTCCAAAGCATCTTTTTAGTCAAAGCATTTTGGTATTTTGAGTCAAAACAGGGATGTAAGAGACCTCAGGAGCCACCTCACGCTAAGACATAATGCTCTGACATTTCTTAATCCGACCTTTTTTTTTGCCTTACAATGAAGAAGGCTTCATGACCTTCTTAGGCATTTTGTTCTGTGTTTAATGAACCTTAAAGGAAAAAGATTGGTTTTTCTAATGCTTTTTTCTGCAAATGAAGCCGATGATTCCTTGTCCCTCATCCCACTGGAAATGACAAATAATTAATTCCTGTCCTGTTTATATTAATATTGTTGTGCTGAATGTTACTGACTCCCTATCCACTTTCTAGTCAACAGGGAAGAAAAAGGCAACAAATTCAGGTTTTCTTTGTGCATTCTGTGTTCTACAAATTTCTATTTATTTATTTTACTGTCAAGGTGTCCACCCCCAGTTTTCAAAGTTGTTTTTTTTTTTTTTTTTTAATATCATGCCCTATATCAGTAAAACTTCAATCACATTAGAGTTAGCAAAAGTATTGTCTCATAAATCTTATGACATTTCCTTAAATAAAGGATAAACTTTTTATGTGTAAAAAAGAATATTATCAACTTATTCCCTATCCACCTTGAAGATCCTCTTAGCCCTTAAACAATCTTATTTATTTCTTGTTCCTTATTTACCTCCTATTCCTTGTTATGAGTTTCTTTCATTTGATTTCCTAACAACAGTTATTACTGTATATTTGTCTACATTACATTTTGTACACTGACATCCTGAAATTTCTGACCATTTCTCCAAGTTTAAATTATATTCTTGCTTTGCAAAGGATTTGGAATCCTTCTCTGTTTCGACTCATGTGCAAATTCTGCAAGTGTTCTCATCAAAAGGAATTAGCCCCAAGGTGGATCTTTAACATGATCTCACTTAAAACGTCCTCCTGAGAACCGATTGTTGGAGACAACTCTCTGCATGTACAGTTTCAGCCATTTGGAAATATATTTTCTTTCTCTTCTTCTAGACAATATTCTCTTCACTGTCCTGACAGAGTAGTAAGTGCAATAGTATTAAAAGCTAACTAAATCCAGGAGAAAGATACTCAAAGACTTATGAAGATAGATACCAGGTCTCCTTTTCATTAGGACGGTGTCTTTTCAAAGTAGGAAATTGTTTTGTCTTGAAATTATTTGGTTTTGAGAAATCCGTATCAGGAGCAGTAATTGTTTATTCATTTATCTTTTGAGATAGTAGTTAACCTGATGGATGTTAAGTTCCACAGGTATTTGTATTTTCTTTCTCCTTTTTAACTCATAGTGTCTCCTGTCTGTTATTCTTGGACCACCTCATCTACATTCATTCTTTAAGGTGACAGCTAATAGGTCAGAGATTGCCTTGACTTGGCTTGTGAATGATCAATTTCTCCGTGTTTCTCCAACTTAAATAAATCTAATAGAAAAAAAACCCTGATCTTTATATTATTTCTCTCTTCTGGGTTCTATCCGTATTCTCTTCAAACTTATTTAATGTATCTTGTCATAATTTTGTTTTGGAAACTTAGACAGCAGCAGCCTTCTGTCGTTCTACCTTCACTGTAGCTTCCCTCACTTGCCCTCTTAACCTCACAAGTGATAGACTTTTACTGTCATTTGTCTCCTCTCGTCTCAGGTAGTCATAGGCTGACGCTCGTCTGTCAAATGAAGTATTGCTGTATTTCATTCATGCCATGTTAGCACTAGAGAAGCTTGACAGTTTTGACCCAAAGCCAAAGACTTTTTAACCTTCCTAGAACTGGGTAGTGAACATAACTCCACTGTCCATTTTGTCAGTGACATTAGTGATGGAACTGAAGGAATACAAATTTACAGAGACATCGTGATGCCCAAATTACCAGAAATGTCAGGAAGATATTAGTTAAATGAATTTTTGTTCTTTGTGGAAGTGGGGAATAGGCCTGTTTGTCTGGGAAGATGAGCAGAGATTACTTGTAAGCTTTAGAATCAGAGTTGGAAAACTAGTCAGGACTGATTTCTTCTACTGGTGAGAAAGGAATTACTGCACTGAGTTCTCCAGTTCTGTGTTTGTATGAGGCAGCTGATATTGAAGTTTTCTGTGAATATTAGATTCATGTAATAATAATCATAAGAGAATTGTTACCAATTTTTACCCCCAAAGACATCACAAATAGCACTATTTTAATTACTTATGACACTACTTCTATTACAGAAAAAAAAAAATCTGGAGTTCAATTAGAATATTTAAATATTCAGAGTAACACAATTTATGCACCAATGTACACTCTTGATTACTCATTTCACATGCATTTTTATCAGCCAGCAATGAGCCCCTGTGGCTAAGGAGCCAAATAGGATCCTGATCTGATATACTGCTATTCAGAAATGTATCACTGCAAAAACATGGTAAAGGTGCAACTGTGAACGTAACGTTGCAGATGGGAAGAGAAGTGAGATCTGAGAATAAGCAAAGTCACTATTATCATAAATTGTTGAAAGAGGCATTGGAGCATTTCTTCATCTAAAACTTCATTGAAAAGTGCCAGTTCATCATAACTTCAACTATTTCTGTGAAAGGGTTTCTGATACATTTCTAGCGTAAAGAATTCAGAATGGTCACAACATCTGTTTCAATATTTCCAACTGTTTGGGTCAGAAGTGGGATGGATGCTGGAATATTTGCATAGAAGCCTCCAGGAACAAAGGGCACGTGCATCAGATGGGAGTTGCAATTAAAGCCATTGCTTGTGGAATGGCAGGCATGTGTTTTGCTGACTTCAATCATGAAATTATATACTGTTAGAACCAAGTAAAAGCAAGTCTTTTTTTTTATTATTATTATTATTCAACAAGTAATGACGTTATTAAGCTTCTTGTAACTAAAGATTATGGTGGTCAGAAGTAGGAAGGTATTTAAAACTGGCTCTGGAATATGAATAAAGGTTCTTCAGTGCCTTTAAACATGATGTTGCAAATACAGCCTCTGATATTGGCAGGCCTTTTGGATGAATACCAATGTTTTGGACTCTGAATTGGGAAAGAATTACTCTATACAGGCACTGCTTCCAACATTTTTTTCTTAAAAATTCTGTCCCTATACTTTGTCAGATCTTCTATCCAGAGGTAGAGCAATGCACGGCTTGACATGGATTGGCTACTGTCATTTTAAAGGCAGAAGAGAGAATTTAAAGTGGAAAGACGTTATCAGTATCTCATTTAGGCATGAGGGTTTCCAGTGTGAGCTCTGTAGACGGTGGTTTTCCTTAGTCTTAGATCCCCGTTAAATGCCAGGGAGAGTGGGGGCAGGAAGGGGAGCTGAGATAGAAAAAACTTCTCTACTGAATGTAGTTCTTCTGCCCCCAGTGGGTGAAACGGGGAGGTGGGAGGAATGACAGCAGCAGTAAAAGCAGAAATCTTGTGCACAGCTTCCCTCATGAGAGGAGAAAAAGAGAAAAGTGAGGTCCTTAAAACTAGAAGAGAAGGGACAAGAACCTGTTTTGGAAAAAGATTTTATGGCCATTTTGGATACGAACCTGTTTTATGACATAACATCATAAATTACAGGGATCTTAATCAGAATGAAATGCAGCTCATGTACTGTTCAATTAATCCATGCCAGAGTGTGGGCTTGGGATGTGGTGCCCAGTCAGCCTGGTCTGCATCCACAGGGTGCATCCACTCTTGCTTTAAGCATAATATAAAATCACAGCCAAATTGCTGAATTCCACAGCTCTGCTCGGCCCAAGGAGACCATTCTTTCTGCTTGACAGTCCAAATGTGACACTGTGCAAGACAGTTGTGCTTTGGGAGTTTGGACTGACTCATGCCTAACTCACCAGGGAATCCAAGATCCCTCCTGAATCAAGATGCCGATTCACAAGAGAGCAGTATTTCTGCACAGGCATTTTGCTAATGGCAACATTTCTGTATTACTATAAGTTTATCTTTCACTGGGGACACTGTTTTGCAGTGAAGCAGGTAACATTCTCAGAACTTGACCGTTTATGCCATAATTTCACTTGTCTAGAATGGCAGCCAGGAGCCTGTTTTGGGCAACATGAGTAGCTGCATGAGTCCGGACTATTTAAATCAGAAGACAAACTCAACAGACTTCTTGTTCACTATTTTGGACTTCATTATTTACAAGTATCCATGTCACATTTCTGGTTTATTACAAGAAAATTATCTTCTGCTTTGCTGTATGAAGTTCTACCTCAGAGAGTGGAGGCACAAAAAAAGGATAGAAACACTTCTAACCTTCTACATCTTTCTTTACTCTGTGCTGTGTTTCCTGATCTTGTCCAGATTTTTGTCAGGGCTTGACTCAAAGAACAGAGAATTTTTAATTTAAATATTTGGTTTAAGTTCTGGAACAAAATAATGGTTTGAAAGCCAAATCCTTTTAGCTGAAACTTCTTTTATGTTATTTTTCCCCTGCAAGCATAAAGTTTCTTCTGGGAACTAGAAGAACATATATATAATGCATAGTATATATATAATATATGTATACTATATGGAAGCATAATATGATTTATATGCATGTATAATAGGATAATAAGAATATAGTAGATGTATTTATAATATGTATGTATTCCACATATAGTATACACAAATTCGTATATGTATATAATGAATATTTTTAACAAGTTAAACATTTTCCAGTAAGCTTTCCAGTAAGCCTTCAAATTTACCATTCTGTCCTAAATTTTTAATTGCTATAGAATTCCTGGACTGTGACTGTGATGAATATGACAGTAAATGTATATTTAGTCTCTATTTCTAGTAAAAAGCCTTACTTCTAAAATAGTTCTCAGAACTCGACACAGAATAAGAACCTTCAGAGCACTGACTGGCTCAGGTTCTTTCTTGAATGCCCGCTCATATGAACTAAGAGAATTCCTTTTTAACAGGAGAGAGAAGAAGCGACAGAAAGGGGGATGTAATCATGGAAAGAAATCCCAACGCATTAGTTTTACAAACCAAATTCCAGATCGTAAATTTGGACCAAGAATCTAGTCAATCCAGTACTCAACATCATTACCAACATGTCCACTTGTGTACATAGTGGTTGCTTGCATGAGAAGTGACAACTTCAGACAGGTAGAGAACCATCCTACAGATTATTTTGGACATTCATACTTATTGGCAGAATATCATTTCCTTAGTCAAGCATTAACAATCAAAGTGTCTCGGTCACACCCATTTTTTTCACAAGTAACACAATTTTGGAATAAAATGTTGTTTGCATTAAGAACTGTTTCAAAATGAATTCCCTAAATACTGAAAATATAGTAAGATGCCTCAAAGAAGTTTGAGGAAGAATCCATCTATAAGAAAGGAAGAAAGGAGGGTCCAAGAATCTACAGGCTGGTGCGCCTCACCTCTGTGCCTGGGAAGATCATGAAATAGATCTTCTGGAAGACATGTTAAGGCACATGAGATGTGATCCAAGACAGGCAGCACGGCTTCACCAAGGATAGGTCATGCCTGTCCAATCCAATGGCCTTCTGTGATAGAGTGATGACATTGGTGGACAAAGTGAAGATGAGTGATGACATCTAGCTGGATTTCTGCAAGGCCTTTGAGGTGATCCCCATCACATCCTTATCTCTAAATTGAAGAGATATGGATTTGAAGGATGGACTGTTTAATGGATAAGAAGTAAGTCGTCTGGGCTCAGCCAGAGGTTTGCGGTCAATGGCTCTGTGTCCAGGTGGAGGCCAGTGATGAGCAGTGTCTCCCAGGAGTTCATCTTGGAACAAGTGCTCTTTAACATCTTCATCAATGATGATGATGGGGTTGAGTGCACCCTCAACAAGTTTGCTGGTGACACCAAGCTGAATGATGCAGTTGATACAGCAGAAGGAAGGGATGCCATCCAGAGGGATCCTGATGAACTCAAGAAGTGGGCCCTTGTAAATTTAATGAGGTTCAGCAAAGCAAAGTGCAAGGTTTTGCACTTGGGTCAGGGTAGTCCTGGGAATGTATACAGACTGGGAGATGAATTCCTGGAGAGCAGCCCTTCTGAGAAAGACTTAGAGGTCATGCTATATGAAGAACATAACATAAGCCAGCAGTCTGTATGATGTTTCTTGGTTTCATTGGAGGAATGGCGAGCATGGGGAGTTTCAGAATATGTAGCTTTTTATTTAAGTATCCACATATGATTTCTGATAACCAACCTTACACAGACATGTCACAATTTCTCATTTGGTTAAGTGGTGATAAAATCATAACTAAACTTAGCAATTTAGTTGACAATGTGTTTTGTTTTGTTTTGTTTTTTTACTTCTGCAGGATGAAAATATGGGACCTCTTTTAGCTTATTATTTGCACATGCATATGCTTTGTTTTCTCATTTCAGGTCATGGAACCAAAGGAGTATTTGAACTTCTTTCAGGATGGCGTCGAACAAGAGAGAATCTTCCATTCAAGGACAGAGTAGCAGATGCCTACTCAGATGTCATGGTGTCCTACACGATGACAAGCTCCTTGTATTTCATAGCCTTTGGCATGGGTGCAAGCCCTTTCACTAACATAGAAGCTGTAAAAGTCTTTTGCCAGAACATGTGTGTCTCCATCCTGTTGAACTACTTCTATATCTTCTCGTTCTTTGGCTCCTGCCTGGTCTTTGCTGGCCAGTTGGAGCAGAACCGTTATCACAGTATCTTCTGCTGTAAAATCCCTTCAGCGGAATACCTGGACCGGAAGCCTGTGTGGTTCCAGACCATGATGAACGATGGCCATCAACATTCTTCTCATCATGAGACCAACCCGTACCAGCATCACTTTATCCAGCACTTCCTTCGAGAGCATTACAATGAGTGGATTACCAACATCTACGTCAAGCCTTTTGTGGTGATACTGTATCTCATCTATGCCTCTTTCTCCTTTATGGGGTGCTTACAGATTAACGATGGAGCCAACATTATCAATCTTCTTGCCAGTGAGTCTCCAAGCGTCTCCTATGCCCTCATTCAGCAAAAGTACTTCAGCAACTACAGCCCGGTGATAGGATTCTATATTTATGAACCCCTGGAGTACTGGAATGGCACTGTGCAAGAAGACCTAAAAACACTGAGCCAAGGATTCAACACAGTGTCCTGGATTGAACAGTACTATCAGTTCCTCAGAGTGGGTAACATCAGTGCAACTAATAAAAGTGACTTTATCAGTATCCTCCAGAGCTCGTTTTTAAAGAAGCCGGAATTCCAGCACTTCAAAAATGACATCATATTCTCTAAAGCTGGAGATGAGAATAACATAATAGCTTCTCGTTTGTACCTGGTGGCCAGGACTAGTGAAAACACACAGAGAGAGGCAGTGGAATTACTGGAGAAACTGAGACCACTCTCTCTTATACAGAGCATCAAGTTCATAGTGTTCAACCCTACCTTTGTTTTCATGGACCACTATGGTTTATCAGTAACTATGCCTGTCCTGATTTCTGGTTTTGGCATCCTGCTAGTGTTAATACTGACCTTTTTCCTGGTTATCCATCCTCTGGGAAATTTCTGGTTAATTCTCAGTGTCACCTCAATAGAGCTGGGCGTCCTTGGCTTGATGACCTTATGGAATGTAGACATGGATTGCATTTCTATACTGTGCCTTATCTACACTTTGAATTTTGCCATAGATCACTGTGCACCCCTGCTTTATACATTTGTACTAGCTACTGAGCACACCCGAACTCAATGTATAAAGAACTCCCTTCAAGAGCATGGGACAGCCATTTTGCAGAACGTTTCTTCCTTTCTTATTGGGTTGGTCCCCCTTCTCTTTGTGCCTTCAAACTTGACCTTCACACTGTTCAAATGCTTGCTACTTGCCGGCAGTTGCACACTTCTGCACTGTTTTGTTATTTTGCCCGTCTTTCTAACCTTTTTCCCACCTTCCAAAAAGCACCACAAAAAAAAGAAACGAGCCAAAAGGAAGGAACGAGAAGAGATCGAATGCATAGAGATTCAGGAGAATCCTGATCACGTGACAGCAGTCTGAAAGGCTCAGAAAAAAAAATAATAATATTTTCTCTTTTTAAAAAAGCGTTGCACAGAGATGCAGGGAAAATAGAGCAAAGATCTCAGCTGCTTGTGCTGGCCAGGTCTGACAAGGCAAAGGAAGATCAAGAAGGGGTATTCATGACACATCAAGGTGCAAACTTTTTTTAACAAAAATAGTGAAAGATAATGGAAGTGAAAACAACCACAGATATTTCCTTTGAATTCTCATTCTCCACCAGGGAAGAGTTTATTGGCTGTTAAGTGTTTCTGAATATCAAACTGTAGCTCTAATGGGAATTACTTGATCTGTCATATTTAAGACTGAAGCAAAGGTGGGGAAAAAAAAAAAAAAAAGTTACCATTAAGTAAACAGTAGGGGAAAAAGAGAATACTTTGATAACATTGCCCAGAGCAAAACAGAACAGAACAAAACAAAGCAAAAGAAAAAGCATTTCAATCGAGAAAAGGGAACAAAACTGAGAGACCTAAAAATGCCATGGTATTTTTCCTCATTTTCTTGAGCAAGTTGTTTAAGATAAAACCTATGCACTTGGGAAGTAGGTGTTTAAATCAGCCTAAGCCAAAGTACTTCCCAATTTCAGTATACCACGTATATCTATAACAACGCAGTTGAAGTTATTGTGAATTTAGATGGCAAAGCTATACTGCCAAGGGTGAGAAATCCTGTTCATATAGGAGAAAAAATTGCCATAGGTCATTTAGAAATATTACGTTTAGTTTCTTTAAAACTGACAGATGAGAGTTATCCCAAAAGTTCAGAAATGGAAGCTATTTCCGTACCTACACTTTGGTATTTCTGAATTGCAGAATTCCCCTTGTACTAACAGATGCCACAGAATCAACCCAGGCCATTACCGCTGCAGCAATGGTTGCGGTTCCTGCAGTGTAACACTTCTGAATCCTCATTTATCAGTGTTGACATGAAATACTGAATATTAATCAAGCTGGTGCTTTAAATGTAATGATGGATTGCATATCACAGACATAATGTGATTGTGGTCCAGCTGAGTCAGCTCTGGAGCACCCGCACAGTACTATTATTATGTATTTGGTCCAGCAGACAAAGGGATATGTTTGATGATCCCTGCAATATGCTGCAGGAAGTGGGATTTTCCCCTTCTTTAAGCAAAATGTCCATCAAATATTTACTACATTAAATTAACAAACAACAATTATGAGAAACCTTAGAGTTTGCATGGGGCTGAAGAAACTCCCCTGGCTGTAAAAAGGCAGATCAGCCCCCATGGGAAGGGAAGGGGAGGGAGGAATTATTCCTAAATATCTAAGTGGTGTTCTGCAAGATAAAGCTTTGTTGTGGCAGTTTAAATCTCACAAAAGAACGCGGTAAATCCACAGTTACTACATGATAATGGAAATCGTACTGTAAAAAACTACGAATGACTTTCTCTGCTTTGTAAACTACACAGTTTAGTAACCCAAGAGAAGGGATGAAAACTAATCTAGCCATTTCAGTTTGCTCTTGGCCCGGACCTCCACTGGAGCTTGCCATGTCCATCTTCCCTTTCAGTATTTTAAAAGGGCTTGCTTTCTACTCTCTGGAATATGGTATAGCATCACCAACATGAGCAATGTCTTCCTGAGTATGTAGTATCCGTGAGGACACTATGTAAAGATATCGCTATATGGAGTGTTTATGTCTACTTTGTGTTACTTGTGGGTACATTCAAAGATGTCTGGAAGCTATTTGCCTTCCACAATGTGTATACATGTTTGTTTGTGGGTGGGTAACTGAGTCTGCAGAGTTTGCTGATGAGGGTTTGTACATATATTTCACTAAAAATCTCTCTGCAAGTTGATTCTTCATTCTGTGACATCTCCCACCTCTTTCTACTGTTTTGTGGTTAGGGAGACCCAGAGGAAATTCACCTGCAGCACAAAAAGCCATTGCAGATCTAATGCTCATCAGCTGTTTCTGTTTTTAAGATATGCAGTTTTTCCTCTTCTCTGTCCTTTCTGTATTTCACCACTACCATTTTTCAAAAAAAAAAACAAAAAAAAACAGAAAAAAAGAAAAGACCTCCGTGTTATAAGAGTGGTCAAAGTTCTCGATTGTTCAAGGGACCTTTTGTGCACAACAAGATTTAGAGAAAGATACGTTTTCTAGATCGGCAAAGCTTCCAAAGTTTGAACCCAGAACTAAACTTCGGGTGTATCTAGATCAAAGTTATTGGTTTGACCCAAGATATTGGAGTCTGCTGGAAAACTAAGATCTGGATATTTCAGTAAGATTTAGGAGAGGGGTATGTTTTAATGTTGAGAGATGGTTCATATGTGTCCCTAGTTGGGAAGAATTTACCAACTTTGATCTGCATCTCAAAAACTTTATGCAATATCCATCCTTTTTCAGTTTTGAATGTCAAGTCTTCCGTAGCTTTTCTAAGGTTTCCTCCACTGTCCACACAAAACCTGACTATTGTAGCACATCTGAGAGCCCTGGGTACCACTTCTGGAATGTCCTTTCTCTCACCTGCCCCATGCATCACGATGGCTTTCTCTGGTACCTCACAGATATATCCCAAGGATCTCTGCCATGTATTGTATTGAAGGAAGTAACATCTTCCAAAACTATCAAAGCAGGGATTCATCTCATCTAACTTTGGATGTTGACAATGAAGATACTAATATCTGAGCTTCTTTTGTGGTCATAAAAGAGAGGCAGACAACTCTGACCCGTTTTAAAGCTGTGCATGAATCACACCTCTAAAATGCCTGTTTCCACCCAGTGGTGATAAAGGAAGCTCGGGGTATTTAGTTCAGGCACATCAGTAGTGCCAGCTCATCCAAGTTTGGTGAGATTAACCCTACTTAACATGTTCAAATATCAAGTGAAAGAGAACAGAAAAAGGCCTTAGAGTCTTGCCTCCCAAGCGTCTATTTTAAGGATAATTCCCTGGTGTAACTCAGCTCAAAGCCTGCTGTTGGATATGAGTCCTTAATGCAGAACAGAGCTTATACATTTGCTGCTGGAATTCCCCTGGCAGGGAGTGGTGAGCCAAGGAATCAGATGTAAACACTGAGAATGGGCTCACACAGTGGTCTGAATCCCATGCGTGTGCAGTAGCACTTGGATACAGAAGACACAAAATATGCAGATTACATTCTTTAAAAATGACTTTTTGATTTTGATGGCAATGCATAAGTGAAGCACAAAACAAAGCAGACCCTTCATTGATGTCTTTTTGTTACTTAATTTATCAGTCCTTTTGCAGGAAAGAACATTGCTGCTGCTACTTCTGCAGATATAGTAGTCTCTCTGGACCCAGAAAAACTTCTCAAGCAAAAAAAGAGATAATTTTCTTCTATAATTCAATTATATGGGAACAATTTTGAGGCTGAGAAACCATATTTATTAATATCTTCCCACTCTTTTTATTTTTCTTTCAGTGTTTTTGGAAATTTTCTACCCACACAACACCTGTCCAGCTGAACTGGAGCTACATAAGTTAACTGTGGCAACAGGGCATAGTGCACATACCCAAACAAGTTGACACTTTAATCCAAGCTATGTATTGATTCTTCAGTATAGACTTCCTACCAGTTACAGTAGATCCCCTGGGATATTGCATATATTCCATTCATGTCTGCTTTCAGACATAGCCTACCTAAGCTGGCAAGGACCCTGCGTGCATTTTCCTCCTCAGTTTGATTTCATTCCCTTGATATTGTCTGAACTCATTGTTGAGATAACTCTGTTGAAGTCAACAGACGTATTGCCACAGTATATTTGGCTTTGCATGCTTTCTATCCAGTAAGAAATGAAACCACAACAAATGGACCTCTTCATTGTTGATATGCTTGATGGATATATCTGCCTATACTGTACAGCCATAGTTGCATGCTGCGTTCAGGAAGCAGAGGTGTCCTCTGTAATTTTTTCCATTACACTTTTCCATACCAGAAGTTTTATTATTCCTCTGCCTTTTTTGTTAGAATTAGGGCTTCTCCTCTGTAGTCCAGTACTTGAACATTCATGAACTTATCATGTAACAAAGCAATGTATTTTAATGATCAGGATAGGTATAAATGCATGGCACTTTGCATGTGTACTTTAAAGAGATTGTCTTCTAGACTGTCATCCTCAGCTTTAAATTTCAAAAGATTCCTAAGCAGGATGGATGTAACTTGCCATGTTTATATCTTTCTGAGCTAACTTAAGCAACTTTAGGTTTGAATCTTACTGCAGCAAGATGGAAAGAATAGGGGAAGGAAGAAATATGAAGTAAAATAATGGTATGATCAGTATTCCTTTTTTTTTTTCCCAAAAAAGTCTCTTACTGTTCTGCTCTTAATTAAGTCACACTGAGTAGCGACTCTAGCTTAATTAAGATTTATTTCAATTGAGTTATTCCATATTTCATTATGACAAGAGCTTGGCTTATTGTCTTTACAGAAGCACCATACTAAGTCCCCTTGATTAATTTTTTTGTAATTATAAACTTTAATAAGTTATTTTTCATTGCAACACTAGGCTTTTGAGTACCTCAAGCTCTCATTTGAAGTCCTAGGAGACACTAAGTGGAAGCAAAATTAAGGAGTTAGTGAACAAGAGTTGTATTACTATTAGGGAGAAGGGATGCTTCATGAAGGGGCAGCGTGTCCTCCACCAAGGCTTCAAATACAGAATGTTGTCAGGGCTATCTTAGAAGTATGTTGCTATGCGGGAAATTTCTGGATTAAAGTGAAGTGGAAACTAAGTGGAGCGTGTTATGTGGAGGATGAAGTAATTAAGCAATTGCCAGGATCTGGATTCTTGGTTCATATTGTCTTAAGCAAGAAGCCTTTTGAACAGAAATGGAGACTGAACATGGAAAGAAGCTCATCCATCACCCAGAATGCTTCTTTGCACCATAGTCCCGCATAAAACAACATAACAGGCCAAAATTGCCCACCACAGCACGTACATCTGAGGCACAGACTCAAATATGGACAATCCAGATGTTTTTTCCAGGTTCTAACATCCCTTATATACATCCACAAGTTTTCTCTTTTCACTTTCCCACTCGCCTTTACACATCAACAAAACATTCCACAAACACTCCTTAACCATGCATGCAGGTGATCATCCAGTCAGGGTCATGAGTGGTTCCAAGCCACATGCTCTTCCTCCAATCAGGATCATCATCATGCGGCCAACGTGCAACTTACTTGAATTTGTTTTCCTTTTCTGGAGTGTCCGTGGCTCTCATCCTTCCTTTCTCATGCTGTTTATCTTGCTCCACATCTTCTGCTCTGGATATACTTTCTTGTATTCCCACAAGCACTGGTCTCTCCATAACCTATTTTCCACTTGGAGCAAGGAAGGGATCCTGCCCTGGGTTTCACAAACCTATGGGAAGGAAATTCAGAGTTTCAGTGGTATTCTCTGAGAGATCCCCATTTCTCATGACATAGCCCCACACATCATCCCAACTGCCCAGCACTGGAGATGTGCAATTTCTGCTAACATGTCAGTCAGGTAGAAGTAAGATTTTGTTAAGGTTTTCCTCCTAGTCCACAAGGCTTTCCTCTTTCTACCTCCTTCACTGCTTAAAAACAAAGGATTCATTGTGAAACTTGGATGCTCATGCTATTAGTGTGGGCTGTGAGAATTCAGACTAAACATAGAGAACTGATCTCCATGCCCAGACCTGCAGTCAAAGTCCTGGTGAAAACAAGAAAGTGTGAAGCAGTTTTGAACTCCATCTTTCCTTACTTTCTCTGCCTCCTCTCAGCCATACCAACACACTCACATTATTTTCATTTTCTTCCCATTTCCTCATTAGAGAAAGTGAAGTTTCTCCCTCCCACTCCCTCAGGCTATCTTCCTTTTGCAGCTTAACTTATTTCATACTTTAATCATCTGTGTACACTCTTAACCTTTTCAAAGTTTTTCTTTTTAATTTTTTTCAAAAACTCTGACCGCTCAACCCTGTTGAAATAACCGGAGGATGCTTGGATGCATCAAAGCACAGAGCCTGGTACAGAGCTAGCTAATTGATAACAGTACCCAAGTAGCTCAAAACATTCATCAGAAAATTGTCTGTAAGAAAGCTCAGAAAATAATTAAGCTTAATTTTTCATTTTTCTGCACTTTTTATCTCATAAACTTCTATTCTTTGTGTTCTTTTAACTGTAGGCATTTCTTTTTTCAGCACTGCTTTATCTTAAAAGGCCTAGCTTTTTTTTTAGTTCTGTCTCAGAAACAGAACTAAATGGATATTTGTTCATGCCCTGAAAAAGAAAATACTGCCCCTGCTAGGATCATTTTGTGCCAAGTTTCTGTTCAGAGCACATTTTCTAGGCTGAATTATACAAGCCTCTGGAAGCAAGTCTTTCTAGTGGAAATGCTGATGCAGCCATAACTAGAAAAAAATTAATGGTACTTCAACAGTGCTCTGCTTAACTTCAGCCCCAGTGCATCAGCCTGCTGGGTACTGCAGGCAGTGCTTCTAACACAGATTGATAACGGTGTCACCAGTACCTGCGACACCAGCACTCCAACTCTACCAGCTGCACAATTCTCCTGAGCACACATCTGCTTCTGCCCCGTTTATGCACTGAAATCCCAAAGGCATTAGCACAGCTTCTGCTGGAGAAGGATATACTCCAGGAGAAGGCAGCGTGGCAGCCTCCTGCTTCACAGCCTGGGTTCTGGCACCTCCATGCTGCCGTGGGATGTTGCACTGCGTTCCTACAGGAGGGACAAAGAGCAATGTTTGTGTGTCAAGAAGACACTTGAGAACAGGTCATGAAATAATTTAAATTCAGTCATGGGTATAACTTCTTTATGTGACAGTTTGAATAGGAACATCAAGTGTATGAAAAGTAGAAGTCTTCATGAGCAGAGAAATCTTGGTCCAAATATATCAAACTTCTATATGCTTCTATTGCATTTCTGGCATGATGCATCTTTGTTCTTATTTCTTTTCCTCTGTAAGCACTGCACTTTGCACACTCACTGTACTGAAGACAAATCCACACCTTCACCAGGTCCTGTCTGTCAGAAGCAGCCTTTCTCTGGGGGATGCCCTGCTGGTTTCAGCTCTGTCCCACAGGAGCTGCTGCTTCAGGCAGCAGAGAGGTCGGCATGTTCCTATTCAGAGATGTATACACACAGATATCAAACCTGTGGGATTTGTGGGACGTGTGATTTTGTTTTATCTCTGTGAAAATAAAAGTGATTTTTTCAACATTTATTCTGCAACCAGATAACTTCCCATCGTGAGGTTGAAAAGCGAAGATTGACAGAGGTGCCTGCTCCTTTCGGATAAGTTCAGAGAGGGATCATCTAGCTGTGCAGACCCCAGCAGTGATAGCACCTGGTCTGACTGCGAGCTGGTTCTCTTCTGGTTCCTCAGAAAGTCACACATGTAAAACAATTCCTCAGTCCTGGGCATGAGGAAAGAATTGAAGCCCAGAAGTTAAGGTTCAATCCCTTGATTAAAGCAATTGCCTTTAGAGGTGATTCCATCACACAGGAATTCATCTTCCAGCCCATGCGGTCTCCAGGGAAGTCTGACCTGGAAAGCTGCCTCCTCTCCCCAGCAGTTCCCAGGTGTGCTCTGGACAGCGGCTGGGCTGTTTGTTTGCAGGTTTCCATTTTTCAGATCATAGGACAGTTCAGCAGCACTGATGTTGACAGACCATGTCAGCCTCCTCCAGGGCCTGCAGGCACCCCTGGACAATGCTTGGTGTAGTAGCAAAGCTATAGCTTTAGACCAGGATGCAGCCTATACAGTATTGGTGTTTTACTTCTGGAGATCTTCATCTGGCATAGCACTCAGACAAACGGCTTCGTTTAATCAAATTCTTAAGTCTCGTGGACTGGGTCATCTTTAGAGTAAAACATGTGTTTAAGTACTGAGCTAAATAAGGATGCACTTATCTCTGCTTCAATTTAAATACGAGCTGAGTGGAAAAAAGGCCTTAAAAGAAAAGGCCTTTTTTTCCATAACATACTAAATCCTACAATTACAGCAGCAGTTTCACAACGTATAGGAAGACTATGCCAAGAACATATATTTTTCAGGGTTTCAATTTCCCTGATGTGAGACATCTCAGGGACATTTTAGTGATTTGTTACAGTCATAAAAGACAGGCAAGAACAAAGCCTCGCTGAGCACTTTCCTTGGAAAAATAACAAGAAGATATTTGACTCAGAATGAGAATACGGTGTTTTATGATGTTTAAGCTCATTTAAAAAAAAAAAAAAATGAAACTTTCATTTAATGTCATTCATTATTTCTTTCAAGTGATATTCTGGAGAAGTGCCGGATGAGCCTCCATTACAGATCAGAGAGGAATTGCTTGATGAATTTGAAGCCAGCTTTGCCAGTAAAATGGAAAAGTGGCCTGTGATCAGTGTAAAACTTATTGTGCCATCATCTGCTCTTTTTTAATTCAACTAAATGTGAGTGGTGACATGAATGGAACAGAAGCAGAGAGTAATTCTGTACATGTCCTTGGGCTGCATAAGGTGAGGGACTCCTGCATATACTGGGAAGAGAAATCAGGTCCCCATTCGGGCAAAAGCAGATGCAACTACCAAGCCAGAAACATCAGAAATAATCCCTCTGGCTTCAGTGAAGTCCATCAGGATCTATAAAGATATTCAGGCAATCCTTTCACAGGCTGAGGACAGAGATAAGCAGATATTCTTCTCTTAAGATGAGAACAGCTTCAATGGGTATTTCTTCCACATTAGTCAGATGGTTCAGTGTAACTAAAGAAACAAAAAGCTTTTAAAAAACTGTGCCCTAAAATATCAAGCTCAATAGCAACACAGGCACCATGAATATATAACAGCCTAATGACAAACAGCATCTCTTCAGGAAATAAGTATTTCCCTGCAATGTCTGCAGCCAACCTGTTGGGGAAGGATCCAACCACACCGCAAGGGCAATAGTGGAGTACATCTGTCCTAGCTCAGACACACCCAGAACAGACAGCACATCCTTCCCTCCTGGCTGCTAGGGCCAGAAGTGGGTACTGCAGAGCTCCTTTAGTGGGAGGCCACGTGGGTGCCCAGCAGCAGCTCCTGGTGAGCAGCCCAGGGTGAGCGGTGGATATCTGTGCCAAACAGATCTGTTACGGTGCCAGATTCATCCCTGTGTTCATAGTAACTGCAGTGAAGATGCTGATAAACCCTTCCCAGGTGATGGGTAATGATCAGTTTGAGTGTTGGCTCTGCCTGGAGGAGGGCTTCTGCCCCAGATCACGGGGGCTCTGGGACGGGAGGTGGGAGGACAGACCATGGCGAGTCAGCGGGGTGAGGGATGCCAAATGGGCTGAATGAGGCAAGAGCTGCAGGATCAGATGAAGGGCATTTCTTCCAAATGTTATTTACGTCCATTTACACTCTAATTAAATGTAATGTTTGTTCTTTCTTTAAGCCCACGACGATCGGCTTCTGAATCTCCGTTTAAGTTGTAGAATTTGCTTAACCTTTCCTTGTATGAATTTGGCATTAGGTGTTTAATTACTGAAATTTCTCAGGTGTGGGCAACTTTACTATGCTACGAATAAACACCATGAGTCAATATTGTTTTTTCCTCCCTCATAAAGCTCCCTTGTTGCTGAAAACTGTTAATATTTTTCAAGATTATACCATGAGCATATTTGTATAACAGACTTTTACTGAGCTTGATACTCTATACCAAATATTTATGTCTTTGAAAGACTGAATTCTTCAATAAAATATATTCCTCTTTAATATTAGAATTTTCCCTTTATTTAATGGGAAGATACTCAGTACTAATGCATATCACAGGACTAATTTGTTAAGAAAATTCTTTCCTCACATTTAGTCTTTAAGTAAGTGCACAGGGCAGTTTTTATGAGAGTAAATGTGGAGATTGGAGCATGGGAACAACCAGGAATTGAAACCTCAAAAGGAACTCTGGGTATCTTCAGACTGGGATGAGTGGGTGATGGGACTGGCAGCCTCAAGCTGGCATATGGGCCCTCACACTCCATGGCAGATAAACTATTTACAGCTGCCCTGAAGCCATGCTGGATGTTTCCCAGAGCTGACTAGGTAATTGCCTCCACAGGACATGACCCAGTTCCTCCTTTCCCAGCTACTCATACAAACATCACCAAGTTTTCTCTGAGCCTTCTCTTCTCCCTTCCACAATTCTGGTAGTATTCAGCCTCTTTATCATTATAGGCAATGCTGGGGCACTGTCTTCTCAGTTTTAGTCTTATCAGCCCTGGGGAGCAGAGGGAACCTGACCCTGTGGTGCTCAGTGCTGTCCATCTGCCCCTGCCTCTGTGCTACCACTTCTCTTGTTCTTGATAATAATGGACAGTAATAGTTGAGTGGATATGTGACCCAACATAGCCCTGCCCCTCCTTGTCAGGCTACTTTCTGTGGGCACACAGAAGGACTACAAACAGCTTGGGTTGGAAGGGATCTTAAAGATAACTATTTTCACCTCTTCTGCCATGGGCACTTCTTTCCCATTCAATGAATGCTTCCCCGGGTGACTCTTCCAGTGGTCTCAGAAGGCACTGAAGGGTGACACTGCAGGAGAACTGCCTCTGTTGGCTGCTGTGCTGTCACTCCCCGTGCTGAAAGAAAAGCTGCAAGTTCTCATTTCTTGAGGGGAAGTGCTAACTTTCGGATCTCGGTGCCATCATATTCTGCAGAACTCTCCATAATAGTGAGTGAAAGAAGCACATTAGAAATGTAACAGTGAGGTTCTTCAGCTGAATTGCAAGAAGACATTAAATGACTTCAACTGAAATATTTGTTGTCAAAATTCTATAGCTCATGTTGCAACTCACTGGTCAGATTGCAGCAATTTGCTGTGCTCCTGCCTAGAGATTCAGGAACTGCATGGCCATGGTTATAGCCTACACAACAGACACTCAGCACCAACAATATGTCTGTGCTGGCCTCAGGTCAAATGTTCTCCTGTTAACCAGTTACACAGAGGTTCCCCATTCTGGAAATCAAGTAGCTTATCAGAAAGGTTCCTGCATGCACAGCCAAGAATCCCAGCCAATGTCAGTCCGCCTGCATGGGAGAACTGCAAATGAAGTTCACTTGCTCACCTACTGATGACTTTGTCCTCAAGCTTTACTTTCTGACTTCTGGTAGCACAGTTCAGCCAACTCATTTAGTAGCACTGCTGTTAGACAGTCTTATTCTTCCATTTTCTGTTTTTATTTAAGTGTTTTGATCGAAGCTACACAGTGTTCTCCATTTCACCATTCTTATTTTATTGGACATCTTTGAAGGTGAAACAAATAGAAATAATCTTCCTTTATGGTACCAGGGCTATTTGCGCAGCCTCTCTTGGGACGGCGTGTTCACAAAAGCCAGTGGAATGCAGCAGAGAGCTGCCAATTTGACCCAAATTGACAAAGGTAGCTCACAGAATTAACCTTATCTTTTTACCGCTGTTTTCTAAGGATTATCTAATTCAGAAACTTCAAAGTTTGCTATGACTAAGGAGAAGGAGGCCAGAAATTCTCTTTTCTTTATGGCCAAGGACACAGAAAAGCGTAAGGAAAGTTTCTGAAACAGAGATTCTTTGTGACCAGTGAGTCCTTAGAGTCTGCTGAGCTCCAACAAGAACAGCATATGCCTTACCAGTAGAGAGATCCCCCAAAGGCTTGGGGCTGCACACAAGCATCATCACAGCTGTGACATGGAAAACAACAGCTCTGAAAACTGAAATTAGAAACAAGTTCAATATAATTTTTGCAGACAAATTTAATTTCTAGATCTCTGGCCATGGAAGTCTTTCTGTCCCTCCAATCCAGATCTGGTCTGGGAAATTTTGAGTGTAAATCAAAGTTTATAAACATGAAACCATCTTTCTGCCTTTCAGCATCAGATCTGACCTGTTCTCTGCAGGATGCACTATTTGTAGATCACTGAAGACTGAGCAGTAAGTGTTCTCACAGATCATAGAATCACTAAATCCTTAGATTTGGAAGGTTAGAGGACCATCTCATCCAGGTTTCTGCAATGCACAGGGTCACCACTAGAACAGGTTGCACAGGGCCTGATCCTGCCTCACCCTGACAGTCAGCAGGGATGGGACATCAACCACATCTCTGGGCAACCTGTTCCAGTGCCTCACTGTCCTCTCTGTAAAAGACATTTTTTACGGTGAGAAATGAAAAGTAGCATATGAACAGTGTTCAGTGTTTGATGCCAGTGCTGAGTCCACACCTGGAGCCCCCAGCACAGGAGGGATGTGGGGCTGTGGGTGTGGGGCCAGAGGAGGGCCAGGAGGATGCTCAGAGGACTGGAGCACCTCTCTATGGAGAAAGGCTGAGGGAGACGGGGGTGTTCAGCTTGGAGAAGGGAAGGCTGCGGGGAGATCTCACTGCAGCCTTCCAACACTTGAAGGAGCTCAAATGCAGGAGGGGGAGTGACTTTTTATAGTCTGATATTGATAGGTCAAGAGGGATTGTTTAAAATTAACAGAGGGGCTATTTATGTTAGATGTAAGGAAGAAATCTTTTATTGAGAGGGCAGTGAGGCCCTGGCACTGCTGCCCAGACCTGTGGAGCCCCATCCCTGGAGGCACTCAGGGCCATTGATGGGCTCTGAGCAGAACTGAGCTGAGGGCACCCAGCCATGGCATAGGAGTGGGGCTGCACGATCTTTAAGGTCCCCTCCAACCTAAGCTATATTTCTGCGACCCTGTGATTTTGCTTGGGAACGCTGCAGTTCTGTTTATGATTGTTTCTCAATCAACCTTTTAAACAAATGCAACTACACAGTGCTCTTTCCTAAGATGTGTTGCAGGGACACAACTGCAGCACATCCAGACTCATGTTAGTTCTAGAGCTGCAAAATAAACAACTCTGAGAAGCTAGGGAGGTGCCCAAACTCTCTGTCATCCCTTTTATCTGTGTTACTGCTGTTCAAACCAGTTTAATCTATGGCTCCCATATACTGCAGCACTTGGGTTCTGTGTAGAGCCAGCAGGACAGGGCAGTGCTCACACAGTCTGGATGTCAAGGAGTTGCTGTGGTCTTCTCTTGATCAAGCCACAAGATGAGCTCACCACATTTCTCACATGTACGATGCAGCCTTCCAACTGCGATCATGCAATGATCAGAAGAACAATGTGAGATCCTTTGACAAACTGCTGCCATGCTAAAAGTGGTAGTTTCCTGCTCTTGTTAGTCAGGTTAGCAGTTTTACCAGTCCTTTTGGTCTAGACTTCAGCATGATAGAACTGGACAGCTTGAACGGGCTGCATGCTATCCAGGTAGAAATTTGTTATACAAATTATTCCCAATATTTGAAAATATTTCCAGGGTGTCATCAGGATTTGGGTTTGATTTCCTGCAGCAGGTCAGGAAATGTTGTGTTCACAGGAGATGTGTCAGAACGCAACTCTGAAGAGCAGGAGCAGGGATGGAAAATTACAAGGCTTAATGCCACACTGTTTTTATGTCTTCTGCACAACCTGAGCTCCCCTAATCATCTCAATCTGGGCCAGGTTAATTGGAGACTTTAAACTGTGAGTCAGACTGGTACGTTTTCTGCATCTTTGCTAATTAAGAGAATTTTCACCTTTTATAGTCGCTTTAGTATTCAGAGAAGCTTGCCATGGGCTAATTATAATCATTGAGTGATGGCTTTAGAATTTCATGTTTGTGATGATATTTTGTCACATTAAATTGGAGCCCCATAACACTTTTCAGCTGTGAGTGATAGACAAGAAGGTCATTTCTATGCTGGCTGTTATCCACTATGCAAGTTGAGCTGATAGTAGGTTTCTACCGTGCCCTCTGCCAATAAATGCACTCAGAATCACAGCAGTCTTCTATTCTTTGGCTGAGGAGATAAGAAATCCAGCTGATTCCTTACAGATGAACTCAAAAATGCTGAGTTCAAGAACCAAGTTCAATGGTACGACTCATTAACTTTTGTTCCCTGGACTTTGTGTGATCTGAGAGAACCGGGCAGCGGGGTTCCAAGGGGCTGGAAGGAATGATCCAAGGCTGTGTGTTCTTGTATTGCTCCTCCATCTCTAATCCCACGGGACTTTAAGAGCTTCACCACAATGCTGTGTGGAATGCCTTCAGTGCCCTTCAGCAGGAGGAGCAGTCAGAGGAGCTCGGTCTCACTGCTGGAGCTGCTTATCACCGGCTCTGCAATAACTCCCATAGTGCCTCTCAGGGACTTTCTGGAGCCCTAAGGAGCTCTCAAAGCTCCAGACCGGGAGATCTTAATGCCAAGAAACCCTCTTTGCTGTTTATCAATCTAGCTGCTTTGTAAAAGCTGGAAGTAGCCACACTGGTGCATAAAGCAGAACCATCACTGACTACTCACAGAAGCACAGCTGAGATAGACTTGTCCTACAGCACGGCACAAAATGTTTACTGCATTCAAAAACTCGCAGTCTTGTGGAGAATAAGTATTTCTGCACTGAGCAGTGCCACAGCCAGGAGAGAACAAGGCAGATTTAGGACCACGATGCCATGCTGCATCCACATGGAGCTGTGCTTAACCACTCCTGCTCAGGAATCAGGCCAAGTTACCATAGGAGTAACATCAGCCACTATAACCATTCAATTTACAGAGCTGATCCAGTACCTTTGCACAGATTTTCTACAGCTGACACCAGTGTCTTTAACCCAGAGTGGTTTTACAAGCACCAGTATTCCCCATTTTGCTCATAACTTTCAGACACAGGCTCACATCTCACTGGTGTCTGTGTCATGTGCTTATGGGCTTTGTTCATTTTGTTCACGCAGGATTTGAGGAGTTTATTGAACTGCAAGTAGCTGGATACTTAATTCCTGCTAAGGCAGTAATAAAGACCGGTTGCAAATGGGATTTGCTTTGTTCTTGGTTGAGGGGAAAAACTACAAAGCTAGAAATGAAACATAGCAAAGCATATCATAAACATCCTGCTGTTTCTTCTGGGCTTCTTGCTGAAAGAGTAAAGCTTTGTGGGCGTGGATGATAAAAGTGAGGAAATAACTCAGAGCAGAACAGAATTTACTGAAGAGCTCTCTCTTCAGCTCATGTGATGCTGCAGCCTGGTTCTCCTGATTTTCAGGTAGTCTTGAAAATAAATATCTAAGGGGATTTCTTGCCCAGGAAATCATGTCAGAAGTAATGATTGAGAAAGTACTGCTGTAAATTTGAAGCTTATGGCTTATGATCCACTATATACCTCAGCCTGCTATTTCTTCCATCTGCATACTGGGGAGTTATTGCTTGGATGTCTCTGCCTCTGTTCTGCTGTACTGTACAGGCTGTTCTCAATAGCTGGCAAAATCGAATCCCCTGAGTGTGTGTGTGGACCAGCCCAAATTTTACCTGGCTTGCTCAGTTCTTCCGAGCTACCAGATTGTGGGAAGCAAGTGCTTTCTCATGTTAGTCTAAAGCCATGATAAAAATATTTGTATGTGAAAAGGAGTGGTCTCAGCAGAGGTTAGCAGAGGTAGATTTGGACAAATCCCTGAAAAATGCTGCTAAGCTTTTGATTTCTTAGCACTGCTCTATGTAATGTGCTACTGGTCTGAAACAAGCCTCCCATTCTAGAACACTTCTCCAGGCTTCAGCATTTTCAGGAGAAATTTTATGCAGCATTTTGTTTCAAAGATGTCTCCACATTACGTGTCCCCAGATGGCTGTCAGGTTGCAGCCCGAAACACCTTCTAGTGTATGTCCTTAAGGAGAATGTCTCCAAAGGAGTTCCCAGTCTGCAGAGCTTTAGTAACTGCAATGCACAAGGAAGGGGAAATCTCACTCCCTTTTTGTAATGCCTGTGACCAGCGAATTAGAAGATTAATAGAAATTGAGAGTACTTCCTGGCAAGTATCCACATTTTAGAGGTTGTCTTCATTCCTGATGGCAGGAGAAATTAAAAAATAATCAGGTAATCCTCCAGTGTCCCCCTCTCTCATGTGTGAGGAAAGCAAAGGCACTGTCTGCCTGAGCAGTGGGAAGCAGGGAGGAGGAAGCTGCTCTGCCCACAGCGCTTCTCTTGAGTTCAGACCACAGCCACTGTGCTCCCACTTCAGCCTTCCTCTTGCTTATTTTTCAATCTCTGCTTTCCCAGTATCTTCCTCCTATCTGCCCTTCCCTACTGTACAGGGAAGTGACCTTCAAACACTCCAAAACAGTGAGGATGCCCCTTCCCACATGGGCATTCCTCCTTCTGATGGCATCCCAGGCTTGGGACGGGTGGAGGTGCACAGATGCCTTCTGCTCCCCAGCACAGCAGGTGAGATGTATTCTCCCTCTTACTGCCTCAGCTTTCTTTTTCTTTCCTTTTCCCCTGAAGCTTATCCTACGGGGTCAGTTACAAAATGAGGTTGAGGGTAAGAAAGATGGAACACCAGTACATCTCCCACAGAGCATGGCATGGCTAGTCATGGGTAGGCTCAGCCACAGCATTGCCCTTGGCTTTGAGGTCACTGGAAAGAAGCCTCTGAGAGCTCTGAATGAAGCTGAATTCAAGATTTGATATTTACAGGCAATTCAGATCAGAGTTGCTTCATGGATATACTACGCTTAAGCCATCAGGCGAAATAATTAGTCTTTCATTAAAATCCTTTTCTATCAGCAGTGCTTTGGTTATCACTGTGAGTCAGAACTCACAACTGTGATCATTAAAAGCCATTACAATGGCACACATTTCCCGTTCACATTCAGCCACAGAGACGACGGAACTCTTTCTAAATGAAAAGGTATCTACTTCTGCACATAATGTGCTGTAACATCAAAACTCTTCCCCAAGTCAGTGCGTATGTGAACGGAATACAAATGAGAATGACTTCATCGCTTTTTCTGACACAACGGAAAAGCCTTAGAGAATATAATTGGTAACAACAGGCAGCTTGGCAGCGTGAAGCTGCTGCATACTTCCAAATGTTATTATTTTCTCATTTTTCAAACCTTTGACTCGCTCTCTGATAGGCAAACAGAAGCAACCCTTCTTTTTTTAGAACCCCTCTGGGACATTTTACAGCAAATACATGTAAGCAGATCCGTTCTTCCATGTCATCTTGGCTGTCCTGCTATAAATAGCTCATCTGCTCAGTATGACTTCGCACTCATGTTCTTAATTAGTCCCGTTGCTATTTCTAGTTCTGCTGAGGAATCTCCAGAGGAACAGCCCTCTTAAGGCCCCAGAAGTGGGAAGGATCTCCCGCTCATAAAATCAAACGTGCAGTCCCTTGGCAGCTGGTTCCTGGAAATGGGACTCCTCTGTTGACTTGCTGAAAATAGCTGAACTAGAACAGAAAATCCAATGTAACAGAAAATCCACTGAAATACTGCAAAAAGCAAAAGCAACCTCCGCTAATGATCCAAGGTGGCCAACACCTAAAGAACTGAGGAAATAAAGCAAGTTTTTGAAGAGATGACTGAAGATGATGCCTAGTTCCCACTGAGGCTCGCTGCTTAGGAGCTGCAAAGAGTCTCACAGCCATGCACTTTTATCTCCCTGCAGCCTGTGACCAGCCCGCCGCTGCTCGCCTCTGAGAGCGCCTCATTACTGGAGTTCCCCAGCCTTTGGGGGTCAGTTTTTCAGAGCTCATGTTTTTGTACCCTGCAAGGGAGATCTAATCAAAGGCCTTAAAATCCTCAGATGTGTGCCAGTGTCCTGCCCATCCCAGTGTTAATGGGAGAACTGAAAAAAACGTGGACTTGCTCAGAAATGAAACTGAAATGCAGCAAGCGTGTCTCATCATTTTTGAAGAGCGGGTGGCAGAAAGGAAGGGGATGCAAAGACAGCTAAAAATGCACGACTCTTTTAAAAATGCATTCATTTTTAATGATGTACGGTAGTTTCCATTGTTGGTGCAGGTGAAACAACCAGAAGAGGCTTCTTCAAGTTCTGGCAGAATTCCTTTGATGTCCCAACTTTGATGTCTCCATTCCACTCTCCAGATCCAGGCAGTCACACCAATGTCGTCCCATGGTGGACAGCCCTGCCCACACTGACCCCCTTCTGTGAGCAGCCACCCAAACCTATCACTCCCTGGAAAAGAGCTCCCAGTAAACATTTAATCCTGATGATATCACTGTTAAAGTGTTAAAAATGAAATAACTTCAGGAATGCAAAGAAGCTGAGCATGGGCAAAGGGCATGCACAATGAGAAGGAACTGAATTCAAAAAAACACTTCCTGGGTGAGCCAAAGCAGAGCATCCCTCCAAGCCAGCACTGTCCAGTGTTCAGGTAGCACAGTACTTTCCTCCCATGGTTCTGCTGGTGCCCCCACTGCCCTGACACATCCCAGGTTTCCAAGATCTCTCTGATTACTGCACTCAACATGCAGGTACAGTTTTTGGCTTTCACTTTAACGTTACTGAGTTGTTTATCAGGTAAACAAATCACAGACAGACTGTCATTTAGGTCATTCCTCAGTGGAGATCATCTGAAGCCATGGATTTGATTTCAGACACTGGATTTCAGGATTAGATGCCAGGCTATGCCCTCATACAGTGTGTGCTTGTGACTTCTCATGCTTTGGGAACACCTAGATATGAACATTCGGTGATCAAATCTGAGAACTACATAAATAAGAGCAGAACAAAGACTGTAAAGTCCTTGTGTTCCTTTTAGCTGACAAAGCAACAGATGACGTTTTCCAACACAACTTTGAAGTCACTGCAGTTTAATCAAAGAAAATAAAATGACAGGAGGTTGGAACTAGATGATCTTAAAGGTCTCCTCCAACCTAAGCCATTCTAAGATTCTGTGACAAGCAGAACAGAAACCTACATTTTAATTAGGCTAAGCAGGCAGATGAGAGCACCAAATCGACAGCCCCTGTTAAGAATGTATTTTTACAAGCACCTCTGGCACAATCAGTGCTGCAACTGTCACCTTAGAGAAATGAGGGGACCATGCAATCTGCAGGGATCTGAGAAATCTGGCCACAACATAAATGCATCCACAGAGCTGTTAGGAATGGCAGAGAGGAAACATACCATGGTGTACTGCTCCAGTGGTGGTGATGACCACATAACATCAGTTTCTTCAAAACCAATCAAAACAAAAGAAGGCAAAATTTCTGGAGTGTTTGAAGAGCCAGATCTGAGGCTTTGGGTCTGAGCATATTAGAAACTTCTTTCTAAGTTCTTTTATGTGAACCAAGTAGCTATGAAAATGGTGGATTGACAGCCCTGGAAATGCAATGCTTTGATGTAGCCAAAGAGATAACATGTGAAATGCCAGATAACAGTGAGGGGTGTGTTGAGGAGGTGAGAGAAATATAGCAGATAGCGACAGAATAGGAGGGCAGAAAGCAGGTGAGTAAGAGGATATTTGCAGTGCGATAATCTCATGAGCTGCACCTTGAAGGAGTTGTGCCATGAAGGTACACTGAATGGTTTTGTCCTCTGAGACATTATGTCTCTCTGAAAGATTTTCTTGTGCTTCTCATTGGGAACATCTCTGTGTTTGCATGTCACTCACTGTTTCTGCATTAATGCTTTTGGATAGCAGTAACATACTGATAGTCTGCCTAAGCCTGAGACAAGGCTGTTTTCAATACAGCAGCTTTAGTTTGGTTCTCTACCACAAAGAACCACTCACTGGGTGCCAATAAGCTGTGTCCATAATGCTCCCTGAGAAGGGGGTCAGGAATGTGGGATCCCAGGGCAGTGACTGGGAGGATGAAGCCCAGCCCTGAGCCTGCCAGCTGGCTCAAAATGTAATGTCTAAAATGCACTGTGCTGTGTCATGGGAACAGTCTAGCATCCCAAGGGCACAAACTGAAACAATTTCTGTTCAACAAATCAAAGAAAGTGTTTTGAGACTGAAATATTGAACTCCATCCCAGCTGAAAATCACCAACATTCAGTATTTCTAAATCCATCTTTTCAGGATTTGAGAATAAAATCATTAATAAGAATTTCTTAAGGGTAAACAAGAATAGTAATGAAAAAGTTCAACCACTCATGCTGATTTGTCAGAGAAAAAGCAAATATTGGTAAAACTTTTTCCAAAGACTACAAAGCATTTGGTGCTGAACCAGTGTCACCACCAGAAGTGCAGCAGGGCCAGTTGGGTTCCACTGCCTGGATGCATTCAGCAGTGGAAGATTGCACCACAGCAGCTACAGCCCCAGGGAAGGCAGATGGGAAAGGACACGTGGAGTGAGGCAAAGGAAATAAGGAGAGATATGAAGTCTCCCACGCTGTTCTATGTGATAACTCTACAACTTTTAATGGATTTACTTTGAAATTATTTTGGCAAAAAAAAAAAAAAAGAAGAAGAAACTGAAGAGAAAAAATATTATCAGTTCAGCCCCGATATCTTCACCTTGCCTTCTTATGTTTTCTCTATTGACAAGTGGAATTAGGCTATCCTCAACAGAAAAACAGGAACAGAAAGAAAGAGAGGGGGAAAAAAAGCAATAAGCGATCGCATAGGTATGGGAGTGGGAGCCCATTTCTGCTCTGCCAGAGAGCGCAGGCAGGAGCACCATGTGTTCCCCATCTGTGCAGCAGTTCTGCTGATTGCTCAGGATCAAGATTTAAGGGAGGAAGGACACTGGGGATTCTATTTCAGAACAGAGATGCTCAGCACAAGCAAGAAAAGCCTCAGCGAAATGCTGCATCCCTATTCTTGATTTTCCACCGCGGGGATAAATAATGGATGAGCAGCCTCATGTTTTATTGCAAAGTGTAAATAAATGATTCATTTATTTTATATCCGTGTATATTTAAACAGCTGTTTGCCATTAAATGATAGCTCCTACCAGCTCATGACCCAGAGTTTAGCTCGTGCTCCGTGAGGATGGGCACTGACAGAGTGAGTCAGCAAAGGGCTCTGCTCTCTCGGCACATCCACCGCAAAGTGTGACAACTCGTGTGCCAACCACATCGAATGCAGTTCGTGATGTACAGGAGGAGCCCGCAGCTTTCTGCCCGCTCCAGCATTATTCATTCATTACCCATGAGCACTGAAATGTCCACTGTTTTAGGAAGATTGACGTAGCCTCACGAGGGTGGTGTGCCGTGGGGATGCTGAATGCAGCCGGTCAGTTTGTGCACGCTCAATGCCACGAGCATCACCGCAGCCTGCAGACACCCCCTGCTTGAGTCCTGCATGAAGTGAAGCAGTTCCCTGGAAGCTTTCCAGACCTCAGCCCTTTCTGGTGCAGCCTGACAGCTTTACCAGGTCACGCACCCCGAGGAGCGCTCCTCTGGACTGGAGCGTGCTCCTGCACCAAGTCGTGCCTCAGGGCACAGAGGTGGGCAGTTCTGCTTCCCACATCACTGCCATCCCTGGGCTGCAGTGTCACTGCACACTCACAGTTACATGGAGGGAGATGGATGGATAAACTCTAGCAGCATCCCCCGCGAAATTTTACCTCCATCAGTCTCATGTCTGCTGATACGTGGTCTGTGCTTTTCCAGTATCCCTTCAGGTACTGATGGTATTTTCAGGACAAATGGGGAAAACACTTTCTGATCTATTTCCATTTGAATTTTCCTTGACCTTCTGAATTACAAAATTTGAAGGGAGGCTGTGTTGCATTTATTACACGTTGCTACATTCTCAACTCAAAACTCTTCAATTTATTGTTTCGAGCCCAAACTTCAGTCTCGTTAACATCAAATATTTCGATATGAAAGACTTGTCTTCCCCTTTTCTCTTTTGAGCACACGGTGCTTTTAGTCATGAAACATTCGCATTTTGAAGTAGATGGAAGAGCCTGAAATGCCTCCATATGTTTAGCCCAATCTCCTGCGTGCACAAAGTGGGCTTTTTTGATTATGATAAATTAGCAAAAAAAAAATCATGATAGAATCTCATATCCAGTTCCATTTTCCTAGCTCAGGCAAATTCCTTCTTCAGCAATTCACACCATTAGGAATTCACATACAATTTCAAGGTGACAGTTTCCTGAAGAGGAAGAGTTAAAGTCAGGTTTGTCTGTACATTTGAGCCAAGCAGCCCCTCTGGCTTCTGCAGTTAGATGCTGTCTGACCTTGATCAGAGCTGACAAGTAACAGGCAACTGCTTTTAAGACTTCGAAAACAAGAACAGGAACACAAACCAAGACTCCTACGTGACGGCATCAGATTCCTCTGCCCAAAATTAGGAAGACTATGTATCAACCCACCTTCCTAGGCTCTCCTCTCAGACAAGGGAGAGAAACAGGCACAAACTTCTGGACACAATCTGCTGTATCATAATGAAGATTTTAAAAAAAAGAAAGAAAAAGAAAAAAAGAAAAACCAGGAGAGAGGAAGTGTCCCTAAAGCACCTTTCTGCCACTGAGGAAGGGAGGAGCTCGGGCACAAGATGTCACCACTGCAGAGGTGAGGCGAGGTGAGCACATCCCCTGGGACTCTGCAGGGATTTCTGTGCAGTCGATCTCTGAGGACAAGAGCCAACAGAAAGAACAGTGGGTACGGCCAAATATCTGCAAGAGCTTGAGCCCAGGGAGCATGAGAGAACTACAGGCACACGAGGGGACCTGCCTGAAGCCCAGCGATGGGAAGAGTGCTTTATGAGCATCAGTGGCTGTGGAACAATCCTCCCCAGAGGGAAACCTGAGCGTGTTGGCAGATGCTCCTCAGGAGTGGTATGGATACGCACAGAGGGATGAGCAGTGAAGTGTCTTACAGCAAGTGCTGCATCACTGCTGCATCCAGGGCTGATCCTGACCTTGGGGTGGCAACTACGGGTCATTGCCAACAGCCAACACTAAAGCCCAGAGGTAACACTGTGAAGGCTCTGGTAGCATGGGGAGAGGGCAGAACCACAGAGAAATGTACAGACAGAGTCTGAAAGCCAGCAGGTAAACAGCGCCCATGTTACCACAGTGCAACACTTGGTGCAGTGACAAGTCACGTGCAGTTTGCCAAGTAACCCACCCAGACCTCTTTTCACATCTCAGCTCCAAAATGCTTTAAATAAACTGTGACACTGTGTAAGTGACTGTGTATTTATTTATTTAACTGTTTCTCTTAGGCACTCATCATGCAAGCAAAAATAAACCTAGTGTTAAATGCACTATGCAATACAGATATGAAGCCCCAGAGTTCAGACTCCATCCAACGAGCAAGACAGGAGTGATAATCTGTCCCTAACTTTAACAAGGAACATAAGGTAATGTAGATACTGTATGATCATTTTTTCACGTGAGATTTCATTACACTGTTTAGACACTTCTTTCCAGGGAAGCAACTGCTTTGTAAACACATGACAAACAAACCTGGGGCTTTTCTCACATCTCTCACATCCCCTGGCACACAGGTGCATGCTGCACAGAGCACATCTGTGGGAGCACTCAACTCAGTGTCCCACATGAAAGGAGCCCTGCAACCCCTTCATCCCTACAGTTCATAAAAGGCTGCAATACTCATCTGTGATTTTTAAGCAAAGCTTGACGTCTACAGGCTTTTTTTATAATAGGTAAGGCAGCAGGGGGAGGAAGATACTCTGATGAATGCTGTTACTTATTTTAACTTTTATACTTCATAGAAAAAAAAAATATTCTCTCTGTAACCTACCAAGGTTTTAAAGCTTGTGATATTTTATAATAAATAAAGGAGTAATTTTCTAATTAAAGATTTGTCAACTGACTGCAATAAGTGTGCATGTATCTTCTCTCTCTGGGGATCAGTTGTGAAATAAAATGGTGAAGCTGCATTCGCAAAGTCCCGCGTCAGTGCATTTCATTGCTCTCCGTAGATCCAACCAAACCATGGGGGACTGGAGGCAGCAGGCAGTGCATTTACAAAGCACAGAGCTGTGTTCTTTCCATCAGTGCTTAACACGGTGTTATTTGCAGATGTAATCTCCCCATTTTGAGATGGGTCTGTCAGCATTCTGAAAGCAGCACAGCCATCCCAGGGGGTTTATATGGTGGTTGCTTTGGCATGGGATGGGTTATTCTGTGCTTCTCCCTCCACTGACTACCCAGAGAGACTAGAGAGGCTATCATCCAGCTCCAACCCTTTCATTTTTGCTGAGAAGATCCCAAGATCTGTATTTCCACTGGTGATGGGAAATTCCTTATCAAGTCCTTTCCAAAACTACATGAGACATAAGCTTGAATCCTATGGGTGGGAGGTGTTTTGCTCTAGCAAAGCAGAGTGAGCACATATTGGGTGCTGGAGGAGTAGGTCTCCATCTTGCATTTAAGTATCCCAGACACCAGGTCCTCCTGGGTTTTATGATGAAGAGCTCTGATGAATAACTTGTAGTTTCACAATTTGGGAGTTTTCATCCTGTTGGTCCAGATGAGCAGCAATTCTCTGTTAGAGCCACATGAAACAGGAAAACTCACAGAGAAAGATACTGTCTCCCAGAGCAGTGGTTATGGAGCTGAGGCTGCTGGGGTTTTAAGGAGCATTTAGATAATGCTCTCAGCACAGTGTTTGTATTTTGGGTGGTCCTGTGAGCAGCCTGGGGCTGGGCTTAATAATCTGTGTGGGTCCCTTCCAACTCAGGATTGATTCTGTACTTCTGTGATTCTGATTCTGTTCTGATTCAAAGAATGGATTTCAACAAAATTTACATATATGCGTACGAATACCAACTTCTCTTTTTCTGTCAGCACCCCTGGCAAAAGCTCCTCTGGACCTTGATTTCAGCAGACACGATCAATTAGAAACACAGAATTAGCAGCCAGTGGGCTTTTTCCATGCTTTCTTGGCCACTTCAGAGGGAAGCATTAGTTGCATATGTTAATGGAATTAAATAGCAGATTTTTCACTTGCTGAGACAAGAAATGTGCACAGAATGTTAAATGACATTTATAATTCTCAATCTCTCCTTTCTCCCACAATTCTCACGAATTCCAGGCTCTGATTTTCCATCCACTTGAACATGAAAAACAATTTTTTTAACAATTCTGCCATTCCTGCTTGAAGAGATTGCCACTATAAGGTAAGAAACTTTGTAATTTTTCTATTGCATCAATCAAAACCTGCTATAAAATATCATCTGCTTTCAGTGAACGGGAGTAAAGCCACTGAACGTGCTGTATCTTTCTAAGATGCAAATAATTAGCCAAAAACAATCCTAAAGAGTTCTGGCTCCCCCCCAGGGGCCCCCTCTTTGCTTATGGACTAGGTAATGTCTGTGCATCCATCTATTAATGGGAGTCAGCTCTGTACTGTGAATTGTATCAAACTAGGCCTAAGCCAACACAT